>JABFPN010005305.1:0-13416 GCA_022817305.1 Leptoteleia sp. ZL-2020 | reverse complement strand
AACGTCATAACTGGAAATGAACATAAAATGTAAAATCTATACTCAGAAAAGTCCCGACAACTGAGTATGTTATAAATGAATTATTCCATAAATGATATGATGCGCTAAAAAATGATGTCCCTATTACTTAATGTCTCTAAAAAAATATGACGCTAACCGGCAATGTCGCTAAAATATAATTAACCGTGGAGTGGCATTACTGTACCTTATGTTACGTTCACATGACTTACACTTCGCATTCTATTGCTGAGTTCTAAAATCAGTTTTCAATACTTTTATCTTTGTCTCGGCTATTACCATTCCTTGCCAGCCTAACCGTTATCATAAGCAACAGTTAAAATTAAAGTGAAATTTACGGTGAAATTTTAAACGAAGTGTAAGTCATGTGAACGTAACATAAGGTACAGTAATGCCACTCCACCGTGTACATATTAATTTTAGCGACATTGCCGGTTAGCGTCAAAAATCATTAGTGAAAAGTATAATGCGGTCTTTTTCTTTTTATTGCAAATTAATTTTTCTGACATTGTGTAATTATGGATCTTTTCCCGTAGTGATTAAGCATTTTCACCACATTCTTCTGTTACTGATATTTCAATTTATGGAATTTACTTATGTAGGGACTTTATAAATTATGTACAATTACATTTCAAGACAATTATATTTAGTGACATTCAGACAGTGGTGACTTAATATATTCTAGACATGGCACGTGTAGAGAAATATGCATTTAGTGTATTTAAATACATCCCTCCATTTTTAATTTAATAAATTTTTCAAACTGGAACATGCCACATAATGGGTGCTTTCGGAATGATTTTCGTCCCGAAAACAGTATGCAAGAGACATTCCGAAAGCACCCAATGCACTCCTAAAAGTAGGGAATAATTATCTCCCTAGGTGATAGTTGAACGCAGCCTTCTATTTAAATTTAGATGTAAGAAGTTTAATTGTCACCTAAGGAGGCGATGAGTCACAGCTTTGGAATTACACAGTGAATGTAGCCGAAAAAGATTATTGCGCTTTGTCGCAAACAACTTCAGATCTATTATTATCGTTTACACTGCTTCTTTTTAACCAATTTTTGATAACAGTGGCTTGTGGGCTGTTCATAGAAGAACTTTCTTAGAGGCATTGGCTCGATTGGTTAAGTCAAATCTTCCTCAATTGTTAAGCTTAATTTTAGAACTGTTGCCGGTTCGATTCTCCTCAGTGTGAAGGGATTTTTTTTCTGCAACATATTTTCGTATATATGAATATGAATTGTCAATTTTTGAAGCATATTTTTTCTCTGGAGTAAACAATTATATTAATGAATAAATTCTCTATTGTTATTATATCAATATATTTAACAATTAATAGAAATACGCGTGTATGATTTTATTCGCATTCTTCTGTTTTTAAGTTTGTTAAAAATACGTTCGTTTTATGAACTTCATTAACATATTTTTAATTCAAATAAATTTACGTGGAAAACTCATTGAAGTGATTGAAGACGATTTTTAAACATATAAAATCAAATCGTCAGTCAGCACTACACGCTGCATAACGCTCGAAGATCAAGATTATAAAACGTCACTGAAAGAAATAATTGAGGTAATTAAATACTGTTCAATGTTCTTTATTAATAATTTAAGTACTAGATGTTGTAATTAAACATAAAATTTTTATGTATATTGCAAAATTAACTTTATTAAAAACGTGGCAATTAAAGAGGTTATACTAAGTTCTAGTTAGATAAATAAATCTACAGATATACATGAAGTATTATAAATGTATAAATTGACAGCTTCAGAATAATAATTTATTGATAATACTAATAAATTATGTATTAATTAAAATATGTTTTGTACATAATTTTTGATTAAATTTTATGTTATTTCATCATTTATTGACATCATTATTCATGTTACTGGTCAGAAATTTGACTACATAAAAATTATTTTTTTAACATATTTATTTAGTTAAATACAACTTTTAGACTGTTTATTTTAGTAAAAGATTTAGCATAAGACTTCTTTTTTTATAAAAGAAAAAAACTGTACAAAATACGTGATGAAATCTATCTTGTACAGTTGAAATTTTTTTTTTTGTATTTTTTTATTTGTATAATTGGAAACAAATACATAATTAAAGTTAATACATAATTTATTTATTCATCTAAAAGCTATAATCATTATTCGGTTTATATAATTATATTATATATATACAACATAATAATAAAATCATAAGGTATGAATTTAATAATACAATTATTACAAAATTAAAATGGAATTATTTTTGTTCAATATTGCAGTTAAAAATAACATTTATGTACTTAATATTTGTAATAATGTAGTATGCACATAAACATTATAAATTTCATAATTGTAAAAGTTGTAAATATGTGTTTTAATCAAATTTTTTGTAATAAATAATTGCATCCCATCAGAACCAAGCAATAATAAAAAAACAATGTTTGCAAATTACTTTTTTATATAGATGTCTGCAAAATGCAAGAGTTGTGGATCTACCAGTATCGAAACAGACCCATCTCGAGGAGATGCTGTTTGTACCCAGTGTGGTTTTGTCTTAGAAGATCAAATTATTGTTAATGATACTGAATTTGCAGAAGGACCTAATGGAAGTGTTATGGTCATTGGTCAATTTGTTGCAAGTGATAGTTCTGGAGGAGCTAGTACAAGATTTGGAGCAGGTACATTTCCTTCATAATTTAATATATCTTCTTAACTATACTCAAATAAATACTAAAATACATAAATAGCTAAAATAAAGTATAATATTTATAATTTAATATAAATTTAATTTATACTTTTTATTTACTTTGATTTTTATAGGATATCATGTTAGTGACAAAGAGTCTCGAGAAATTACTATACTAAATGCAAGAAAAGGCATTACACATTTATGTAATCAATTACAGTAAGTAATATTAATGAAAATAATATAAAACTATTAAATTTAAATTATTAAATATTTAATTAAATAGATTATTCAAATTAAAAAACGCATCGATTTCATATAAAAAAACCCCACTTTAGGGGGAGGAGTAGTATTGTATACAATTACAGATTATTGTTCTTAATATATATATACATATATGTCAATCCTCATTACAGATTAAAACAACAGTTTATTGATCAAGCAGTACAATTTTACCGATTAGCTCTAGATAGAAATTTAACTAGAGGAAGGAAACAAGCTCTTAACCATGCAGCTTGTGTTTATATGACTTGTCGTACATCCGCTACTGAACGTATCCTTTATAAAAAAATTAACATCACAGTTGAATTTTTGTTTAATATATATAATTTACTTTTTTGATAAGTAATTTTTATAAGAATAATTTAATATATACTCATTTATATTATAACGTGATAAAAAATTGTCTAATTATGTTTACTTTCTTATGTATTAAAGTAATTATTTGATGAAAAAATATTATTTACAAAAATGTATTTCCTTAATTTAAAATTAAATTAGATTTGTTGATTGATATCAGCGATGTTCTTCAAATTTGTGTTCATGAATTAGGACGTACATACTTGAAGTTTATAAGAGAATTATGCATTAAACCACCATCTGTTGGTAAGTTTCATTCCAATATTAATAAGTAGGTTAAAAATAAATTATTGTAGTTTATTATTTTTTATAAAGGTTGAATTAATGTTTTACATTTCGTTTGTTCAATTTCAATGTTTCAAATTGATTATATTCCAACATTTTTACTGTTCCTCGTAAGATTCAAAAAATGAGTCAACATTTTACAATCTTTCTAAAAATATATAAATATTATAAAATATTTTTTTAACAATTAAATAATTTTCTGAAAATATGTATTTTGATTTTTCAGTTTTCAATAATAATTTGTATTATAGAGACAGAATGTATTAGGAATAAAATATTATACAACAAGTGGTACAAAATAGACAATTGTCAGGTACACATGTGATGGTACAAGATGAAAGTGAGTGCCTGTCAATTACATGAATTGTTACTTGTCTATCTTTGCTCCACATTGCGTAGGATATTTTTATTAACAAATGCAATGAAAATTCTTATTTTCAAATCTCAACAGTGAAGAAAAGTTGTTCTTTTTGGATAAAAAATCTGATTAAAATGTAAAGATATTTAAAACTTTTATCATAAATTTATTTACGTATTTATTTTATTTATATATTTATTTTTTTACATTTAATTTAATGTATATTATATATAGTAATGTATATGTTAAATAAAATATGATTGACATCTTAAATATGATCTACCTTTTCCCTATCATTGTCATAATAAATATTAATATAATAACTGAAGTTAAAAATTAAATAAATAAAGTGTCATTGTATTATGAAAAATTTAATTAATTAACATTAAATCTGTGAAAATGGTCATTTTTATTTTTATTTATTATATTATATATATATATATATATATATATGTTATATAATAAAAAAAATATAATAAAAATAAAAAAAATAAATAATAATAAATATAATTATATAAATAAATATATATTTATATATAAATATATATATTATTATATATATAATATATAATATTATATATTATATAAAATTGCTATATTCATCTTTTTTTATTGACATAGTTAATGATTTCAATTAAATTAATTAACTTTTAAATTTAAACATTTATATTACGTTATAATAAAATAAATTAGTTTTTTTTAAGTTTTTAATTGTTTTTATATAAATGTAAACTGGATTATTCATTTTTGATTTAAAAAAAAAATATGATCAAGAATTGAAACCCTTCACCAATTTCAACGACTGGCACTAAGGCATCGCGCCAACGTAACATTCAATAATAACGATTCACTTCTAGTTCTATAGTACAAATTGAAAACCAAGTTGCCTATCCATTTTGCATAATTAACGTGGCTTTAGTACCTTAAATTTTATTTTACATTTAATTAATATACAAAAAGTTCGTTTCTTATTGTGTTAATAATTTAAAGTAAGTTTAAAATGAATTTTTTTATTTTAAAAATAAGCGAAATATTGTTACGATTGCTATTGTCCCCAAATAACAAAAATATTTCACTTATGTTTTTAATTGTTTATATTATTTATTTCTCAATATACTTTATTTGTTGATATTGATTAATTTTGTTAAAGAGAAATAAAATATGAACACTGTTTATGTTTATTTCAGATCCCTGTCTATATATAATCCGATTTGCAAATCAACTTCAACTTGGAGATAAAACTCATGAAGTGGCTATGACTGCATTGCGGGTGGTGCAGCGAATGAAGCGAGACCATATACATTCAGGTCGAAGACCTTCCGGCTTATGTGGGGCAGGTTACATGAAATTTTTATTGCATATATTTAAAAGATTTTTTTTATTTAATTTAATGATGATAATAAAGATTTCCATACTTAATAAGGGAATATTTAATATTATTCTACAACAATTTTTAGAATATTATTTAATATAAAGTTAAATCCCAGAAATATTCTGTGAATGTGATATGTCCGCTTGGCATAATATCCTGGATATGTTACTCTAATATTTTTCACATATGTTTAGTTAATTCAAGAAAAAGAAACTACATTTTGTGGGATTGAACCAACGTCCTACAAACAAGAAGTCTCATGTGCCTACCATTGAGTTATATTTTCTGAACATCTTAAATACATTAGAAACTTGTATTCGTCAGTTGATTACTTTTTGATGATTATAAGCTCCTGATAATACTACATTTTATACAAGTTTTTACAGCTAAATGTTACGAGATTTTGAATTTATAGAACTCGACACAGATAAACTTTTTTTTATCGTTCATTAATCTTTTTACATTTCATTAAAATTAAAATATTATCTCAATGGTATTATTTATAGTAGACATAACATTCATAAGTCATTACTGGGGTATTAATTAATATTTAATAATATTAAATAATATTCTAAACATATAATTTTATTAATAATTAATACATTAATGTTATAACAAATATTGCATTCATTATATTTGTGGATTATAAATAATGTTGAAAAAAGAGAATAATTGAGATTATTTACATATTACTTTAAATTGTTAATTATTTTTCCAGCTCTTCTAATAGCTGCAAGATTACATGAATTCAACAGAAGCATGGGAGATATCGTTAAAATTGTAAAGGTTCACGAATCAACATTAAGAAAACGGTACGAAAATAAAATAGTGTTTTAAACTTAAAAAGAATAATCTATTTTTGTGGAAACTAGTAGCTTTATATGATTTAATGTAATTTTTTATTTATATAGTTTGATGGAATTTGGTGATACACCATCAAGTGCTTTAACTTTAGAAGAGTTTATGACTGTTGATTTGGAAGAAGAACAAGATCCTCCAGCTTTTAAAGCAGCAAAGAAAAATGATCGAGAAAGATTAAATAAGGTTTGTGTTAAATTAAATACTTTTAAAAATATTAGCTTTACATAGGAACTTACCATTATTAATTAATTATTTTATTTATGATTTAATGGAATGAAATGTGCAAGCATTATTTTTATTATTATAATTTACTATGATTTATTGATTTATTATACATTCTATTACTCATTTAAATAAGTAAAAAACTTATTGTTTTAGTTACAAAACGTGGATCAACAATTAAATGAATTACAAAATGAGATTGAAATTTTACTGCAGCTGTCTCGGTATTCAAAAAAGAAGAAAGGTAATTTAGAATAGTATTGAAGATGTTACAATAGATTTACAGTGTTTTATGAAAACCCGAGTTTTATTTCTGAGAAATATCATTGATAAAAAGTTGAATTACGAAAATAAATAGTACTTTATCATAAATGAAACAAAATAGCCGATAATCTAGAAACTTATTTCAATTAAATACATCTTTTATATAAATTAGGGGGTTCAAACTTTTTATTTTCTAACACATAATACTTTATGAAACAGTTTAATTCTTATACTTCTAGAAAATCCTACTGAAGCAACAAGTATAAGAGAACTCAATTATGTTTATCTTCAACGCTGTGTTCCAGATCAGGAAGACTCAGTTAGCACTTTAATAACCGATAATGTGATTGATGACTGTTCAATTGGACTAGGTTTGTTATTTATTATTTAATTATTTCACAAGACATTGTAGAAAAGTACAGTAAATTATTTTTAGATGAGTATTGAGCTGAATTTAAATAAAATAATATATTATATGTATTTCTAGGTCCAAACTTAGCAATGATGGGTCTTGAACCTTCGTTTAACAAAAAAACAGAGCAAGAGAATGCTATGGATTTTGATAATGTAACGATGATTAAATTACTGATTAATTAAACGTAAGATTACTTTATTAATAAAAAGTGATTTAACAAAATTATTGTCATTTCAGGAACCCGAAATAAATGATGATGAAGTTGATGAATATATACTTTCAGAACAAGAAGTTCAACATAAACAAGTTTTGTGGTATAAAACGAACGAAGAATATCTAAAAGAACAAAAAGGTTTATTCATTTATTAAGATGTAATGTTCATATTATTATCAAAAGTTGGCTGCTATTAATTGTTATTTTGATTTTAATTACAGAAAAGGAAGAAAAGAAGCAAAGGGAAAAAGAAGAAGGAAAACCCGAGAAAAAACGAAAGAAAACAAAGAAGTCAGTAAAGAATCAAGCGCCTGCAAATAATGCAGGTATGCAAACAATCTTATTTCATTTACTTTATTTTATAAAAAAGTCCGGAATTTCAGTGAATAATGGTGTTAAAAAATTAAATATATTTTCAGGTGAAGCAATTATAAAAATGCTTCAAGAAAAGAAATTGTCATCAAAAATTGATTACAAACGGCTCAATGAGATTTTACAAAATGAATCTAGTCAAAAGAGTTCTGAAACAACATCAACTTTATCTGAAAGTGATAACAGTGCCAGTGAAAATCTTGGGAGCCCTAGTTTTAAGTAAGTTCTCTATCTATTAGAAATGAAGTATTATATGTCATTCTATACGTCATTTTAACAGGTTATAAGATATATATAATTATTTTTTTAAATAAATAACAGATTTATATTATTTTCCTGCAGAGTTCCTGTTGTTCCTAAAAGTCCGCTAGTAGCCTCAAGCATTCGAACTCCAGATACAAATTTGGTGGCAAAAAGAAAGATAGCGGATGAACCATCTGAAGTTTCTAGCCCGAAAAAGCTAATGGGAGAAAATTCAACGAATAGCTTAGATGTTTCGGATGAAATAGGTTTGTTCTTGATGAAATTGCTGTTAAATATGTGTTATTAAAGCGTTACATTTTATTTTAATAATAAATTTGTTATTTCAGACGACGACGACGACGACGACGACGACGACGATGATGGTGATGATGGTGAGCTAACTGTTCGCGATATGTTAAGTCAACAAAACGCAGATGATGAAGACGGTTATACTGCTAGTTATGGCGCCGATTATGATTCCGATGAATATTACGATTAATAAATTAATATTAATGCATTAATTACCTAACGAGGAAATAAGAGATGTTAAGTTAAAACGTTAACTTAAAGTTATATTTCCAAGTTGAGTCCTTTATTTTATTTGCCGTAAAAACAAAATATGTTGGTAATCTGAACGGATCTTATTTGAGAAAATTAAACTGTATAATACTTAACAGTATTATATTAATGTCCAATATTTAAATGTGTGCGCTAAAAACATTTTTAAGAGAGACAATTTTATCCCACTAAGGGAGAAATTCGACTAAGAGGACTCCCAATAAAGGAGGTTGGAGTGCAATTGTCACACGGTGAATTTTTCGCTCAGACGACCAACGCATTTTATTTTTAAATCGCGTAAAATCAATTATGTTAAAAATAAAATGAAAAAGACTGAATATATATTTATAAAATGACAAATATAAGAATAATTATAATTATATTTACTTCTGACCTTTGCACTTAGGTATAAATATTATTTATAAAAAATAATTTTAAGTTTATGATGTACATTCGTTGACTAATATTAATGTAAATAAGCTTGTTATAATGGCATCACGATAAACGCACATAGTATAATGTTTTTCATTAAGTATTTTATAAGTAGAAGTCGTATTTTAAACGTTTATAGTAAATGTAACCTGCCTTTCAAAATAAATAAATATAAAGTAAAAAAATTGCAATACAATTCAACAAACAATATTAAACAATACCAACAAATATTATTCCTTGCATTATTGACGTATGATTATTATAAATTGAAAAAAAAATCATTGTAACCAGTTAAAATTTTATTGTGTACAAGTGTACAAAATTTATTAAAATAATACAGTCTTCGTGTAGGATATTTAAATTATAAAAGAACAAAAATAAAATGAATTTTTCTAATCTAGCACACATCAACGAAGTTCATACCGGAATGGTATTTTATGACGATCATTGTTTAACACTGAGCCCGCTTTAGGTCCTCTTTTTATATAAGAAATAGTCGAATAAGCAGAAAAATGGAAATCTTCCTGTAAGTAACCATTCATTAACAAATGCCCAAAAATCGCTTCTCCAGTTTCACGACTGAATTTTGGAGTGGGGACGTTTGCAACCCTCAGATTCGTTGCACCTTTTCCGAACCAGGCATCAATTAGTTTGAGCGGTGTCAATCTTGTGTCCCTTTGCTTTGCATTAGTAATTATTTGAGAAAGATGTTGGCAATACTTTGCAACGTCTGTTTCCTCAACTTCTTTTGGTTTCTTACAATGATCGCACATCTGAATACAGTCATCTTTTGTCCACGATTCTTCAAAATGACTTGCTATCAGTGTCCTTCGACAGGACGTTTGGTCTAAACAGTAGGCAAGAATTTTGTATAAATTTTGTAATCCCACTTTGTCTTGAAACACCATAGTGCTGAGCTTAAAAACGTCGCCCAAGCGAAAAAGAACGATGCAGTTCGCCTTTTGACCATCTCTGCCAGATCTACCACTCTCTTGGTAGAAATTTTCCATGGATTTTGACAAACAATGATGAATAACAAACCGAACATCTGGCTTATCTATTCCTAAGCCAAAAGCAATCGTAGCAATTACTGCTTGATAATGTCCAGACATCCATTTTGAATAGACTGATGATCGGAATTCTGGCTCTAACATCGCATGATAACAGCCCACCTGAACAAAAGAATTTTTGTTTATTTATTTATTTATTATTTTTGTATTAAGATGAAATGTCACTTGCCAAATATTTTTACACAAGGAGAGGTTTGTATTTTAAACATTTAAATAAAATTATTGTAATAAAATTAGAAAACAAATTTGTTCATACTTTTAAACCACGGGATCTCAAATCTGTTGTAAGTTGTTCCGCATCTTTAATTGTTGTCGTATAAATGATACCTGATTTGCCCTCAAATTTCTTTTTTAATAAATTTTCTAATAATGAGAGACATGCTTCTTTATCTGAAGGTTTGTGCATAACTTCGTAAAATAGATTTGGTCTGTTGAATGAAGCTCGAAGAACAAGACAACCTTGTATGTCCAGCATTTTTTGCACATCAAGAATAATTTTTGCAGGTGCAGTTGCAGTCAGTCCTAATATTGGGACTCCATGAAACATGGGTTTCAAAATTCCAAGAAATTTGTAATCTGGCCTAAAATCATGACCCCATTGGCTGCAACAATGAATCTCATCAATAGCAAATCTATCCAAATTACCAATTTCAAAACACTTTTGCAGTTTGCTCATAAATCTTTTTGACTTCGCCATATATTCCGGAGTAATGTATATTAAATGTAAATCTGTTTTGGGGTCTACCAAAGCATTCATTATACTTTTTATGGTTTCTTTATCTGCTTTTGATGAAAGCATCTTTGCTTTTATATTTAATTTCTGCAAATTGTGCACCTGGTCTTCCATTAATGATAACAGAGGCGAAATCACAACAGTAATTCCTTTACTTATTATGGCTGGCAATTGGTAGCATAAACTTTTCCCTCCGCCAGTTGGCATAATTAAAATTACATCCTCTCCGGACATTACTGCATTTATTGTAGAAAGTTGTAATTCCCGAAATTCCTTTATTTTGAATACATCTGTTAACGTTTGTTTTAATTTCTTGGACCAAGTAAACGTTTCGACATTCCAATTTTTTTTGGAAACAGAAAGACTTTTTTTCAGAAGGGCATCATCTTTTATCTTTTCTTTTCGTTGTTCAAGAATCAATTTGCGGTCTTTTAATTTCTCAATCTCCGTTTCAATTTGTTGAATTTCAAAATCTATGGCAAAAATTTCATCTGCCACATTGACTGTTTCAAATAAATTAAAATATTACTCTTTTAATATACTTTATTAATTGTTAGATTGAGTAATTGTACCTATGTTTTATGATTATTAATAATTTTATCAATATAAAATTTTTTAATAATAAATATTTAGAATGACGTCGTGTAAAATTATTATTATATTAACTATTTCCATTAATTTAACATGATTGACAATTAAATTAATATAGCATTCTTGTTTATAAATAAATTTCAACGTTTTTATATTTAAAACATTTATTTGATACTTGGTCATTTAAGAAATTATTAAATTTATGGTAATAAATTAAACTGACAAAAATATTATTGCAACGTACAAAATTTCAAACGTAACATACATCATTAAAATGTAATAAAGATATACATACCTTGATAATCATCATCATCTTTTATAGTAATAACAACACTTTCAGTGTTACTCTTAGACATTATTTATTATGCTATTAATACTGACGTAATTAACAATTACTATATTTAAATACACTGAAAATAAATTATGCCTTTTAGATATATATTTTATTTAATTATAAGTAAAATTAGTTGCAAATTGCGTATAAAAATAGATTCATGAGATCTAATCGATACCTAACCAATGTATTACAGAATAATTGGTTATGTTATGCATATATTTCACATGCATAAGTATTTATTCATTAAAATCTATTTGTTCTTAATTTTAATTGAAACTGAAAGTAAATAAACAAACTCAATTATCAAAAAAATTAACAACAAATACTTGTAAGATAATTAATTTAAACTATAATTTGATTACATATATTTTTATTTTAAACTATGTTCACCTATAACATACATTGCAATATATTTACAATGTAAATAAAAAGTTTATATATTTTTAATATGAATAATCGTATTTCAATGTATGTATAGTTGAATGTAGTGTTGAAATGAATAATTTGATTTTAACATGGAATGAAGTTAAATTGTTTTTAAATGAAAAATATACCAGCAAATGATCCAATATTTTATTTTTTGTGTAAATATGAATTGTTATTAAATGTTATATCTTCATTATATTATAATGAAGGTATTTTAAATTACTTTATGCAAATTACATCAGTTTACAAAATAAAGACGTAAATTGAGTTTTCAACGCATGAAAATAACAGCTGAAACTTATTTAAGGTGTCTTCACAGTAGTTTATTACTAGATTAGTATATTTTTAATTATTGTCACACAATAATTTATATTATAAAAATATTCTCAATGATAAGCAATTTGTTCACAATAGGAGATATTGATTTAGTGGGAAATATTCACTTTTATGATGTGTAATTACTTAACTTTTGGAAGTCGTTTTCAAAGTGGAAAAAAACGATTTCCAAAAATTAAGTTGTATTACATGAAAAAATGCTGTTTTCAAGGTAATATAGTTTTTCCCAAGCTAAAAGAATCGTCTATCATTTCAACATTTTTAATATTAATTTATTTAATAAAAATAAATTAAAACACCCTAACTCCGTGATTAAAGCACTGCGATTTCACCTTAAGGTGATGCTGTAAGCCTGCTGCTACGGAGTTAGTGTTTTTATAAATATTATTTTAAAAATGTTGATTTAAGATGATGCCGTAAGCGTTAATTACTAGATTAGGGTGTTATTCGTTTTTATTAAAATGAATGAGAATTAATTCATGTTGTTGATTCAGCACATTTTCTCAATCTGGGAGATTATTTAACAATGATGTAACTGAATTTTTATTATTAGTTTCAAGCAAATTTAGGGACCGCGTTTTTTAGGTGTTAAAAAAACGCGGTCCCTAAATTCGCTTAAAATTGATTTAAAAATTCAGACTTTTTAATTGAATACAATTTTCCCATGTCTAAAAAATATGCTGAATCAATTATAAGCATCAAATCAGCATTTGCAGAATAATAATTACAAAAACACTAACTCCGTGGCAGCAGACTTACTGCATCACCTTAATGCTTGACAAAAGATTCAGACCATTTTTCAGATATGGGAGAATATAATTTAATTACAAAACCGAAAATTTTAAATCAGATTTAAGTGAATTTATGGAACGCGTTTTCTTAACACCTAAAAAACGCGTTCCGTAAATTCGCTTAAAATTAATAACAAACATTCAGTTATTTTAATGTAAAATAATCTTCCAAACTGAGAAAATGGTCTGAAGCA
>JABFPN010005304.1:0-13418 GCA_022817305.1 Leptoteleia sp. ZL-2020 | reverse complement strand
CAAATGAAATCTATTAAACGAGTCTGGTTGCGGTATCTATACTGATTTAGGTGTTCCGAATATTACCATACTGTTTATATAGTGCATATAAACATTTAGGTGTGCTCTTGAAACTTTTTTTTCCGTGTGCCTATAGACGATTATATTGTCATTCGTGGTGCGTTGGGATTGATTTGGGAGTGCACATTTTCTCCTATAACTAGCAAAATATCATATGTTCCAAAGGACCAAAATTACTTCCAATGATGTCCTCGACCTGTGTCGTTAATTTCGTTACACGGAGAAAAAAGTTATATTGAAAATTACTACACCATATGAGTTCTGACAGATATCGTCTATGGTGTCTACGAAATTACTATACCAATTATAATGAAATTTTCCATTCGATATAATAAAATTTAATATACTAGTATGATAATAATCATCAAAATAACAAACAAATTTACAAGACTAATATAAAAAAATTTACCATATCGAATGAGAAATTTCTTTATAATTGGTATAGTAATTATGCTGATACCATAGACGATATCTGTCAGAACTCATATGGTATAGTAATTTTTAATATATTTTTTTTCTCAGTATAGATTTTAATAAAATAAAAATAGGTGGTTATAATCCTTAAAAGTTGAAAAAAATGGGTAAATCTATTTTTTTAAAATCTAACTAAACTAACGTTATAGGTCCAGGACGTCGTTAGAAGTACTTTTCGTCCTTTGGAGCATATCTCTAAAATTGATATTTTGCGAGATATGGTCAAAAATTTGCACTCCCAACTCAACCCCGACGCACTCCAAAGGACTATTAAAATCGTCTGCAAGGTGACAAACCCCCGACTTTCAAATGTTATTATACACGTTTTCTGTGTATTTTTTCGCACTGAATACGATAGCCTGGGCAGACTTTCGATATATTTTATATAAGAAAATATATTTCAGAAAAAGTGCCATTTTGACCCAATTTTGGCCAATAACTTTTTAACGGCCAGGTTCCGCGCTCCAATTTTTGCGGATTCGTAATCAGCGCAAAAAAATACATCGATTTAAAAAAAAGGTAGGGGGGGTACTATATCCATTAATTACCCTGTGAGGAATATTCCCAATATAAGATCATGTACATTCAAAAACCGGATTACTCGCACCACAGAAATATGAATAGTAATGTTAAACATATTCATAGTTGAATTTCGTGAATAGTATAAAATTTTAGTTCCACTCATCCGCTTTCTTAGTTAAAATAACCATAATATGGTCAACTCAACCAGAAATCTGGTTATCACAAAAATTAACCAAATGATAACAGTACAGATTGAGTACTCGCTAACAATTGATTCAGTATTGTCTTACTAATAATACAGTATTGTTTAACTAGAATTTAAAAAAATTAGTCTTTTAAATTTGCGAATTTTTATTAATATACAGTTAAGTAACTTTTGGTTAAGATATAATTTGAATTCATTTATTTAAGTAAATGTTGCCAAAGAACTAGTTTTCATTCGTTTCATAGCCAGCCCTGTGCCGACTGCGTTTCACAACGCCGGTCGATATTGAAAACCAGCACTGGCACAGTACTGGCAGAAGTCCTATAAATAAAATTCTCGACCCTTACTCCGATACGGCAAAGCACAGAATCTGTTGTCATTCGACTCTTCCGCAATGCTACGCCAATGATGTCTGCAATATGCTGGCAGCCAGTACTGGCCCAAGCTTGCGTCATTTGTCAGCGTCTGCAATTTCCACAAGGATAGTTAATTTTCGTGATAGCTACAAAATTTTAATTCTGGATACTTAATCTTTTGTTAAAATAACTAATATTCTGGTTAAGTCAATCAAAATACTTGTAATCATAAATATTATCCACGCTGAAAAAAATATTCTTTCATAATGGCTATCATTGTCCGATTATTAGTTAAATCAACTGGAGATTACTGCCTTTAACTCCACTGTAGACTTTAATGCGAAAGTTTAAGTGGAAATCGGTAGAATTAACCCCCTTTTTTTACTCTGCAAGTGTTCTTTTGTATAAGAACATGTTTAGAATCTAACTTATTTACCTCAGTTACATAATCTTATAAGGGCTGAAACAAATTTGAAAGAAATATTATCACACTTGGCAATCCTCGCAAGTAAAATAGTTTATAATTTTAAGTTATTTCGGACAGGAGTAAGATAAAGAGACTACGAGAATGCAAGATTTGACGAAAAAATCACGTAACTCGAATGAAATAGTAAGACGTTTATATACTCAGCTTGTCGTGACTGCACTGTCAAACTGCAAGTTTATTTCTACCATTGTATTGAGTAATCGATATAAAAGAAGCATGAATTAAGGTTTGCTTGGCTCCGTTGAATTTGTATATTTAATAAATCTCGTGTCCGACCGATTGATTCCTTTTAGTGAAAGAACAAATATGATATTCAGACTATCTAGAATTCTCCCGGAGCGTTCCATTAAAATTTTGTATTAAGAATTGTGATATGTGTTTAATTATTAGCTTTATATGAATTCGGAATTAAGTTTATTGGAATAAATCCGAGTTTAGTGAAAACAAGAGAAATAACGAATAAAAAATTACTTGTAAACTGTGGAATTTAGTTGAGAAATACTTTTTGAAATAAACTATTTCCTTGTCGTTAAAAGTTCTTTGAAGCAGAGTTAAAGCTGCCCGTGAAAACCACCAAATAGAGACTTGGAACCGTAAAAAGTTATGACACGGTTTTATTAGTAATTTTCATCAAAAAATTTATAGTTCAAGCTTTTTCATAAAAATTTTATATTTTCTTAGATATTATTAGAAAATTTTTCAATTTTAAATGTGAAAATTAAGCTTCGTACGTAACTTTCATAAGTTACTATAAAATGCCTTTAAATCTTGTTGCGGAAAATATAAAAGGGAAGTTTAATTAAATAACGTAAGTAATGAAGAATTGAACATTTTCTTACTCTTCATCTTACTTCAAATGATTTTTGAGTTTTAATAAATAATTTAATTAATTATTTTAATAAGACTATCTTAAAATCTTCAAGCCATCATCTTCATCATCAGTGCATTCATAAACCTATAACAAAATGAGTTCGTCATAAAATTCAATTGGAGTTTAATCGTATTAATACTAAATGGTTTCGGAAAGTTCAGGTGTATTTATTGCAAAAGGGTATCCTGTTATCACAGACCACTTAAGTTGGCTTACAGCAATGAAGCAACTTCCGTATTCCATATTATTGTGTTAGATGAAAGGTCTAATTGCCAAAGATGCAAGTCGATCATTAAAGAGATAATTATAATTTCACTTCTGAAATCGTATTATAAAAATTATAAATAATATAAAATATACTTGCATTTTTGAATTAACGTTTTTACCATAATAAAAATAAATCTGTTCCGCGGAGTACGCGAGAGAAGTTGAACTTCTTCGAGCTTTAGTACGTATCAAGGACTCTTGTGCTAATAAGTTAGACGGACAAAGGTTTTTGCCCTTGGTTATTATGCAATAAATTGTAGATAAATATAATACAAACATTTTATTTTATGTTTTGTCCGTTCGATGTCGCTATTCATCAGTGTCGCTAACCCATTGCCTATGTCGATCATAAATCAGTTATTAAACACTTTACAAAAATTTAATATACAGATTGTTAAATTATACGAAACTATATAGAATTACTTTTTCTAATAAACTAATTTAACAAATTTGAATCAACTAGTTTTCCATATAATGATATTCTGTAAGTATAATGCCAAAGTAGTAAGCTTTTTAGTAAAAATTGATATTTTTTTCTCTCAGTGTATATTCTCTAGTAAATTCGAAATAAAAATTAATTTAAACCCAGGTATAAAATCAGTAAAATTTTAATTTTTATTAGAGATTGATGGTTTTTAAATATGACCTATAAGGAATAAAATAAATTTGATTTATTCAGTTTTAATAATTGAGTCACATAAATTTACAAATTATTAATAATAATCTAAAAATGTTTCTATTTTCTCAAATTAAAGTTATCAATGTATTTTATCAGCATTCTGGATTGAATAAAATTTAATTTAAAAAATTAAACTTTTTTATCGATTTTTTATAAGTTTTAGTTTAATATGATTAAATATACGTACTTACCTAATTTCATTCTTAAATTAAAAAAATGTTAATAGTCTCCCACTATCACGTTTTTTTATACGTAGGATTTGATTATAAATTGAAATATTGTACGATAGTATACTATCTATAAAACTATAGTTTTATAAATTTTTGTTGAGTATATTTATTTTTTTTAATTAAAAAAGGATTAAATATAAAAACACCAGGATACACCACGATTACTAGAGCTTTCTAGTAAATATTGTTGAAATTTTCCTAATTATTATTACATCTTTTTTCTCAATACATATACAGATGGAAAAAAATCGTTTTTCTTCGATCGGCACGAAACGCAAAATATTTATGGGCCCTCCATCAAATATCCATCCGTCCAATCACGACCCAATCGTTTGCCGATCGACGGCAGCAAGCGTGTGCCATGCTTTGCCCAATCGTTTTTATCTACATGAGTATTTACACTTGCATGAAAATCGATAAAAGACGCCCGGGAGACGCGACTTTCACGGGAATTATACGTGGGAAATAATTTTGTCAAAAAATAAAGAATAGTCACTCGTAGTTGCAAATGTCTTTTTATTGCCTGAATCTCCATCTTTATAGCCAGACTTCAAAGTTATTCGCGTAATACGTAGTAGCGCAAACGGTATCCCGCATCTGCTGCAGAAGACAGTCTGGTAAAATAGCGCCGCTTCGTTTCACTGAGTTAACTTATCACAAGCGAGGCTGAAAAAAAACGCTGCGCTGTACTCGTCTCAGAGATTTATCGTACTCTGCGGCTTCGAAAGCGACAGAATGTCGCCCGATACAGGACGCCGTCTCGTTCGAATTATGACTTTTCTCTACATTTAGTTATTAGTAAACTTTCTGAACCTGGTTTTAAATTAAACGAAATCCATGGAGGTATTAATCAAGTCACTATATTCAAGTTGCAACTGATATGGCGGAAATTTACTACGGCTAAATGGAATTATTCCGCTTTGAGATGATTGGTATAATAGTTATCAAATTATATTGTATCTGATTCGAAACGTTAAAAACATGGCCATAAAATGATGTTCACGAATAAAAGTTATACTGAAACAAATGATAAATTACGTTAGTAATATAGTTTTAATTATAATATGAACATATACAAAGGTTAAGTGGATTATTTTTCATGAATAGCAAGTTTAATACACAAAGCATCAACATAAAAAATTTACTACTTTTTTTACAAATATTAATGTAAAAATAATTTACAACTTTTAATTTTACGATTTAATTTGTTGAAAACATAAATTTATTTGTTAACATAATCAAAATTCTACTGAGGAATTAACCTACACGGAGAAAAAAATATTGTACACTTTATAAAAAAATGAATTTAAATTGCTAACAGTTTCTAGTAAACGGAGCACATACTTTATGTATTGTTATTTTCTTAAGACTTAGATTTTTTTTATATCTCTAATGAGAACAAAATTTAATAAATAGTTGTCCTTTATTGCACAGAGAAAAATTTTCTTTGTCATTTTAGCTCCACTATGAAGAGCTGTAATTATAGCACCACAATACCGTTAAATTAAATTTTGAATCAGTCTTGAAATGATCATACGATTGAAAGTGAAACAGTCATAAAAATATTGCATTTTATGACTTGTCCCAGCTTTAATAATTTCTTAAATTAAAAAAGGACAGATAATTCTGTTCATATAATTACATCCTTTTTTAATTTAAAATATGTAATAAAATGTGATTAACATATAAACATTGTTATGTTCGTCGAATCCCAACCACTCTCTCACTCACTCTTATAAATAAAAATAAAAAAAAGTTAATAATATTTACATTTAATTAAATATTAAATGTACATAAAGTATCTAATATGCAAATTTTCCACAATTACCCAAATTTTATTATTAATCACAATTAAGTCGATATTAATTATATTTTTGTATCTTATTTTAATTGAAATCATATTTAATATAATTTATATTTATCATTGCTTAAAGGTCCATACACAAAAAGCGCTTTTCATTTTAATGCGCAATAGACGAAATACCCGTCATAACACGCGCAATCGAACATGAAGATGTTTATTGTGAGACAGCTTTACGTGGAGAGGGCATTGGTTTTCCTAATTGCTATATTGTTGACGATATGAAGAAGTTATGTTTTGATCTCTGTTGTCTATTGTCATTTTGAGTTAACCTTCAGTGTTTGAAATGAAATAAATATATAGATTCTTTTTATATTCAAAATTGTATGCTCAAATAAATACATAACTTTTGTAAAAAATTGATTCAATAATATAAAGATTATACATCTTTAATTTAATATTTCAAATGGATATTTCTACAATATATGTACACATAGAATACTTGCTGAAAGAATTTTCATAAAAAATATGCTTTATCATGTCTACATGCAATACAAATTTAACAGCAAATATGACTTCAATTTTTTTAATGTACCCAGTTAAATATTCTTTTATTGTATTACCATCATATAAGGAAAATAATTCATGTTTTAGAATCAAGAGAAATCAATTTATTTTTTAGGCTAAAGAAATTACATATGTCTTCAAAGGAGAAGACAATTCAACAATATATTGTACTCCATATTGTTCGAAAAATCATAAGAATGCTAGTTGTAAATTATACCATAAATATGTAAAATGTTTAAAATTCTTAAAAAGAGAAAATGTTAATACAGAATGTATACTCCTTACCAGAAAGGAAAGTGATGAACCACTAGTTCTTGATAAACTTAAAAAATTACAAGAATTGTTACCAGATTGTATAATATAGAAACTCTTTGGGCTGAAACGTGCTTGTTTAGGGATAGAAAATCTATCATTTCAGAATATTACTCAACTTTTCCTATTTTGAAATCCAATTTGGGAATAAAATTGGTAATAATTCAATATGTAAACTAATTATTAATTTATTTTTATAATTTTATACTGAAACTATAATTGATTGATTATATATTAATGTTGTTGCGTTCTTTTTCTCAGTGTTACACTATGAACTAATATAATGAATTCATTAGCTTTTAAATCTTTAATGTTTATTGAATATTTGTGTTATTTTATATTTGCACGGAAAAAAAAGTATTCCCTTTGGTAGATAAATGAGTTTATCTAGCCATTTTTAAATAATTTAGTAAGAATTTATTCTATTTGCAGAAAGACATAGATATTAAATCGACTAAAATGAATATTTAAAAGTTACATAAACTGTATTGCTGATTCAACCATATAATTATATAAGAGGAACTGAACATAACCTTAATATGTCAACGAAAATACTTGGATTGCACTGTGTTGACGATTAGGTAAATTTGTATGGCTGATTCAGCCATACAGTGTATGTAATTCAAGAAACTCGCTAGGTTAGTTTTCATAAATTCGATTCACACAAATGTGTTTGGCTACGATAATTATAATTTCTAATTATCTTAATAATGGCCAAACAATATATCTAACTTACATAGAAATTTAGTAGTGCACTTCATATTTTTTTTCCGTGTGGAAATAAACTTTGATATAGATGTGAAAAGTTCAATTGATTTTGTTTCCGAATGGCAGAAATTAGCTTCAGCTATCAATAAAATTGGTGAAAAAAGACAACTGGTTCCTCAGTTTGTACAAACATCTAGTAAGACAGAACAAATTCTTAATAATTTAAATGTTAATTGTTTAATTCACTAATTACGTTAATTTCAAATTTCTTTAATTTACGTCAATTCTTTCAGAATGCGAAGGCATTTTTTATATTGCCATACTTATTTAAACCTATTATAGTTAAAACAGCATCTAAAAAGAATAAAGAAACGTGGAGAGCCTCTAGAATAAAGATACAAGGATTTATTTATACATGTGACGTATGTTTGAAATATATAATATCTATAGATTTTTAATGGTGAACGTTTACGTTCTAGATCAGTGTTGCTATTCAAGCAAGTAATTTGACGTTTAAATTATTAATACTATCTAAATCTTGTCAAGCAAAATTTAATAATTCTCATTTCATAAAACTTTATATTTTAAATGAACATTATATTAGAAAGTGAAAGAATATAACAATTTATACATAATATAAAATAAGCACACTGTGATTTTCTTATTAGACTTATTCTTTTCTTACAGAGTGTTGCAGATTTTGAGCCTAAATAGACAGACAGATCAAGAAAATTACTGAAATATGATATCAGTCAACAACCGATTATCGTTGCTGCTGGTGATATAATGAATTTGAAGGACTTATATATATATTGATGGTGTCAAATATCCATGTGATAATATTCCCCAAGCAGTTGAACGCTGAAGATGCAGCATGTGTTTGGTTATTCTTACAACTGTACGTCTTCAAAATTCCACTGCAACGAAATCAAACATCACTTATTGATGTAATATCAGTCTGGCAAAACATTAATCAAATGTTTACTAGTCAATAAATATGTTAGGAAAGCTTTCACGAAAAACTTAGATTAATAAAATTAAAACTAAATTTACGAATATTTTGTATCATTTTAAATAGATAATTTATTTTCTCTACTAGATAAGTTAAAAAGTATTTATTTCATAGAAAATATTTTAATTATTAATATTTTAAAATGTACTTATAACTCTAATATTTCATTCACAATGGATAAAATACTATGTTATTTTTGCAAATTATTTTTACCGTCAAAATTAGTGTTAAAGCACTTAGAAATTTCACACAATAAATTAGAATTGACATCTTTAGAATTTCATTGCAATGAGGAAAATAGCAATAGAGCTTTTTCGAGAAAGAATTCCTTACACCATCATATTAAAAATAAACACAGTATTTCGCAGCAAAAAGAAATTAATACATTTAATGATTTTGATGAAACCGAAATTGACAATGATTATGTAAAAACAAATATTTGTAAAGAACAATTTTGTCAGGAATTTGATGATGGTAGCAGTGCTTCCTCGGATGTAGATGACGTTGAAGTTTGTAAAATGCGGAAATATGAGGTAGATGTATCTACAAGTAATTATGATGAAGTATTAAAAAGAGAAGCATTGGCCCTTACATGTTATTTGTACAGTGACATGACATTATCTCGTAAGTCAGTTGAAAAAATAGTAGCGCAATTTGACAATTTTTTAAATAATTTCTACATGAGTGAAATTATACATTTGACAGGAAGTAACGCCAACACGTGCAATGTGTTAACTAAAATTAATAATGTTCAACAAATTTTTTCGTAATTGAATACAGAATATAAAAGAATTAAATACTTCAAAGAACAAAACCTTTTTATTAGTCCAGTTCCAATAAATTTTGGTTATATAACAATGCAGCAAAATGGTTCATCAATGCAGAAATTAATGAGTGATCACATGATCCCATTGGATAAAGTATTGAAAACATTTTTGGAATTGCCCACTGTCTTTGATAAAATCATGTCATATTATTAAAAACTGCTTAACACCAGCAGTTCTTATTGTTCTAATATTGTACAAACTTCAACGTGGAAAAAAATTATTGATCAGTATGAAGGTAAATTTGTTCTACCAATTTCATTATATGAAGATGCGTTTGAATGTGGCAATCCTTTAGGTGTTAACGCGGATACAAATAAACTAAACTGTGTTTACACTTTCATATCCTGTTTGCTACCTGAATATAGGTCACATCATGGTAATATATTTTTAACGCAATTATATCATACCTACAATCTAAATGACTTTTCTCGCGAAAATATTTTTTCACAACTTGTTTCAGTTTTAGAAAATCTGCAATCGAATGGTATCAGTATAACTATTGATGACACAACACAAATTAGAGTTTATTTCAAATTACTTATTATTTTGGGGGGTAATTTGGGATTGAATGGAATACTTGGTTTTTTGGAGAGATTCAATGCAATTTGTCACATGTGTAAGCTTACAGAATCAGAAACAAAAACTGCATTCGAAGAGATTACATACTGTTTACGTAATGAACACAATTATAATGAAGACTTAAATGTTCAAAATTATTCACTAACAGGAGTAAAACACGATTGTGCATTCAATAAATTAAAATACTTCCACATTACCAATTAACCCACAGTAGACCCAATGCATGACCTTCACGAAGGCATTTGTCATATTGAAATATCAGAGATTTTAAATCATTTAATTAATGTCAAAAAGTACTTCAGTCTACAAGATTTAAATTGGCGCTTACAAAGTTGAAAAATAATGAAAGTCGTCAGAAACTAATTAGAAAACATGAAATTGAAAATAAAGTACTGAACATGACTGCATCTCAGATGTTGACATTTATTTTGAATATTGGAATAAATAAGGTTTATTGAATTAATAGGGCCTTTATCTCCTAAACACCATTTTATTACTCACTACCCTACTTTAATGTTGAAATATTGACCTTTAAAAGATTTGTGGGTAATGCGTTTAGAAGGAAAACATTTTCCATTTAAAAGATATACAGCAGTTAGAAGAAATTTTATTAATATCAGTAGAAGCATAGTTACTGAACATCAATTATACATGAGTAATGTTATTTTTCAAATTACTGCATTTTCTGACCCTGAAATAAGATTTCAAGAATATCGAGTATTACTGTTTAATAGTGCTAAAGAAAGTATAATTTTCGATAACGAATCATACCAACCAATTAATTAATAATGTAAACTTTTCCTGCGGTACTACTGTCCTCGTAGAATTCGATCAAACTACAGTATCAAAATTTGCAAAAATAGATAGACTCTATAATAAAGTCAATTTTTCAGGCATAAATCAGGAACAACATTTTATTTTAGAAATAATACACTACGAAATAATTTCACACATTATTACCAATGTTACTTAATTCGTGAATCAGATTTATGTTCTACTGTGACTTTCGATAAGATTAATAGTAATATGGAATATAATATGTAAACAAAATAAATTTTACATCGGTTTTTCATGTCACAAAATTTATTATTAAAATTTATAATACAAAAATAATTTTTATCTTTTTGTTATCGTGTACTTAATTATATATTTCCGCATCGGCTTAATTTATACACTGAGAGAAAACATGATAGTTGCTGCAACTAACTAATAACAGTTCTTTAGAAAATAGTTGTATTAACCATAAAAACTAGTTGCAAATACCGGAAAACTAGTCATCACAACTTTAAGGAACAGTTGGATCGCAAATTGACTAACCTTGCTAGTTACGACGACTATTTTTTCTCTCAGTGTAATTATTTAGTAATATTTCATTTTTTCTTGATAACAGAACTGTAATGAATTTAAAAACAATAAAATAGCAATAATTGTGTAAATCCAATAGTTTTTCATTTTACCTATCGCACCGTAGCCAGCACAGGAATGCTACTGTTTCCAATATCATTAAGTTTAACATACTACAACAACATTAAATACTTAGCTTATGTACTATTTTAATCCTTTTACTGTAGCTACAATGAATTTTCATTATACCTACGATATCGTAGCTGGCACAGGAATGCGACTGTTTTCAAAATCATTAAGTTTCACATACTGCAATAACATTAAATGTGTATCTGTTGTAATACTTTAATTTTCTTACAGCAACATGATTTAATACTACTTTAAAAATACTTCTCTTTGAAACAATCTTATTCAGTACCTATGATAGCATTCTTTGTTTAGTTACAATAACAACGTTTTAAAGGGGCCGTCTAGTGGCCAATTTTTTTCGCTTTCTCGTGAATTTTTTTCAGACAAACTATTAAAACACAATCATTCAAACTTATTACATCATTTTTATTGATGTTTAAAAGAACTCCATGAATTTTTATTATTGAATACAATAGGATTAATAACAGCTACAGCGCAGAAGCGGAACCCATGTTCAGAAAATGTTGCTCAACTGCTGACATCCTTCAAGCTGTACTACTTATCCAAATTCAAAAAATGAAACGGCATTATAATCAAGAGACCTGATGTTATGCGGTATACTACGAAAAGCGTAAAATTTCAATAATTAAACTTTTTATACACATAAAAAGAAAAAAAAATTAATTTTTCGTCTTTTTATTGGTATATTTATATAGTTTAAAAGAAAACTAACAATGGAATTTTAATTTCCGTAGTTCATTTTGCATCTGGATATGTATTAAACATGCTGTGTACATTTTGAGAAGATCGGCTTAATAGTTTTTAAGATATGATATCAGCAGTTTGAAAAAATCGTGTTTCGAGAAAACCACGTTTGAAAGTTATGTTACATAATTAAGGCGCCCTGTGCGTCTGCTCCGACTTTTGGTTACAACTCGAGAACGGCATTAGATTTCGAAAAATCTCTTCCTGTTACGTATTCTAGACATGTTTTAGATACCATTTATGGAAAAAAATTCGATTTTTTTGACCCATTACATTAGACGGCCCCCTTAATACCTGGCCAATTTTTAGGTACATACGTAGCTGTTTCGTGTATAAGTTTCACTCTGTGTGAGAATCCTATAATACGTATAACTCAAGAAACTGTTCAAAAACTGTATATCAGTTACATAGTAATTTTATTTAGTAATAGACCACACAATTTAAGAGAAACATTGTTCTGACAAAATACGAAAAATGCTAACTGAAATTCCTTAGTTCAGATAGTAATATTACTTAAGTATAGACTGATTTGAGAGAAAACAATGTTACGACAAATTACATGAATATATAAAGAAAAATTACTAACTTCAGATGGTATTTTTTCTAAATATTGGTCAATAATATTTACACTTCTTAAGCCTAGAAAATTGTTCACTTACAAGAGATTATATTGTTATCTTATAAGGGATTGTGTGGTTGTGCAACCATAATTGTTGATTGACAATAATGAAAACATACATAACACAAGAAAATACATTTTTTTGTTAATTATAAATCTGTTTACCTATAAACTTTCTATTTAAAACCTATACATTAAACGATAATAATTTAACAAACTATGTAGACGCAACATCGCATTACAAATGATACTTTATTTCAAACTGTTCTTTATATACTACTATAGGTATTACAACAACCGCTCGTGAAAATAAAATGTTCCCGTTTCGTAAACCGCGAAAATTGAAATGAGTAAATTTTTTAAATTAAATAAAAGTCAGTTCTTTTTGGAAAAAATATTGTAGGTAAATTTAGAATTTTCTATTGTCAGATTTATTTGTATATATATTTATATTTAAATTGAAAGATTGATAATTAATAGGCCTGTCAAATGTTCGAACAGTTCATGAACTGTTTGAACAGTTCAGAAATTTTATTGTTCGAACGTGTTCGAACAGTTCAAACTGTTCGAACAGTTCAGATGTTCGAACAGTTCAGGTGTTCGA
>JABFPN010005303.1:0-13420 GCA_022817305.1 Leptoteleia sp. ZL-2020 | reverse complement strand
AAAAAAAAAAAAAAAAAAAAGAAAAGAAAAGAAAAAGGGCGACGCGAGCTCGCGTATCTAGGTGAAAACGTCGGCTCAGAATTTGCGCTCGGGCGAAAAGGAGAGAGAGAGAGAGAGAGAGGAGCCGCACGGGCATTATACAAACACCGAACGCGGCGATCATTTTTCTCCCGGGCCGTATTTTTATCGAGCCACGGCGAGTTGTTAACCGCTCTGGTCAGCCGTGAGCGCATTGCAGATTAAATTCGTCAGACTCCAATCCTCGGTAAAATTTCCTTAAGGCTGATGTAACGGATGAATAATGCATGGGGCGCGTAGTCTGGTACGTTCGATGCTTTTATCATTGTCATATCAGTTTGACGGCGCCTCGAATAGACCAGTCCAAGCCATTTTCGTTAGGTTAGAGCGGGATTAAAAAGAAAGCGGGGAGGGAATAGGAGAGGGGGTAGGGGGCGGGGTGTCCGGGCCGGAATATCACGCGGAGTGACTGATTGTAATTGCGAAACGGTAGCGGCGCGATGGGAGCGTGTGTGCGTACCGAACGCGCCGAGCTCTTGGCTACTTGTGGCGTGCTTCGCGGCTCCGGTCGTCAGCGCGTAGGACGTAACAAGGATGCACGCGCGAAAGTACCGCCCGGATTTTAGCGAGGGGCACCAGACGGAATAAATGGCGTTGTCGTAATATTGCGTGCAAATTTATTGGGATTGCATCAATGTGTGTACGGCAGTAGAGGCCTTGCAGAGCCCTTCCGCAAGACGGATGATATTTAAAACGCCCGCGTTACCAAGTGATAATTAAACGTTGGCGATGGAGAAGGATGTGGCGCGATTTATGTCGTTCTTTAAGGTGAGAGAAGCGAAGGAGCAAAATTGCCCGCGCGCAAATTCATCGATTCATCATTCCCATTGGAACAATTCGGTCTCGCAATTTTTCCGCTCGCCGATTAATTGTACCGTGGGGCCCTTTGATTGGATTTCCTCGGGACTGGGCGATTTTTCATTTGAACGGGAAGAATGTCAATGAGGAGACGGGCGTGTAATGTAAATTGACGTCGATAATCAATGTAAACGTTAAAAGCGCAGCCACGAATTTGATCTTCATCAGTGCCGATGCGTATGCGTCGGCTCACTCTTCCCGGCCTGGCGCGGGATAAGGAACGGGTACGGATTGTATGCAAATTGCGGTAGCAGCTACTTGAGCTGCAGAATTTGAACGTCATGAAGAGAGCCCATCGTGAGTTAGGTCGAGGAGAAGAATCCCAGCGGTGTCTCTGAATAAAACATCTCGCAGGAGGAATTTCAAGTTGAGACGCTGGACTATCCCTTGTTGTAGTCCCGACAGCGGGAGTTGTTAAGTACACGTCGCACCAACTGTTGCTAATTAAAATGAGACTCACTTTGGATGTTCCTTGTTTCGTACCTTCCACCGATCTTCCTTTTGCTTCTGCCTTTACGTTTGCCTCGCGGCAAGGAATATAAAGATCCTACTTAGAGTTTATTACGATGCTACCTCGTGGGTAGATCATTTTATGCCACTGTTTTTAGAAGAAAGCAGAAGTCCTCCTTTTGCTGCCAGCTTATAGTCTGCGCAGACAATTTCGTGAAGCAAATTATCGCATTAATAGTGCGTTTTGGCATCAGCTCGAGCCGATGGGAAGGGAAATGTTGTTGCAGTGGCGGTAGCGATGGTCCGGCAAGTGAAATTAATAGACCTTAAGAAAGTGGAAATGATCTAGTTCGTGAAAGCTCTCTTCTAAGCATTCTTAATTTAACGTTTCTCACCCGTAAGATTGAAGAATGAACTTGGATTTAATAGTTTCAATTTACATTGTACTTTACATACCTTTAAATACATTTTACTGAATTATCGTTGTAAAATACCGAAAATAATCATTGAAAAAGGAAGTTTCTTGATATAATTAACATTGAAACGTTAAATACACAAATTTTTATAAAAAATCTTTCATTAATACTGAGGGAATTAATTTATTCTTTAATCTCGTTAAGATTCGCACTTTCTTCAAGCTGCCTACGCGAATTTTTTTGCCACCGTATAAGTCACTACGCAACCACTGATAAACCAATTTGTTTTCAATGAAAAACTTGTGCTTTCATTAAATCCATTTACGAAACTATTCATTTACCTTATCGAATGAATATTCATCGATTTCAAATAACAAGCTAGAAGTTTTTACAAAGTTGTTAGGGACATGTAAATATACAGTACAACTGGCTCACTAACTAGAAACATTCCGTTTACACGATCGGAAGAATGTCGCGATTTCAATGCGAAAAATCTTTTAACGCTCGTACGGCCGTTGAAGACTGTCTTCCATTACGAAGACAAGTACGAAGGCATTGATCGAAGCAATAATGAAGTCTGATAATAGTGTACTGAATCGCAAAACAGCCAGTGCCTGACATACTATATTTTAGTAACTCCTGATGCTTCAGCATAGCAATAAACTAGTGTCTCATTGCGATCAGCGTTAACGACGTACAGTAAATTGACAACAGGTGTTGCAAGATTGCTAACCTGCCGGCGTAAATCGCGCACGGTAAAAAGTGGAAAAACAAATTGCTGAAATCTTGCGTCATAGAAGGAAATTCTTTTATTCCAGGAATAACCGCTAATACGGACCTAACCTGGGACGGCTGAAGATTTTGAACAAGATTTGTCGACTGATAAATTTATTAAAATTGTTCCTCGATCGTGACGCGATGAAATTGAGTTCGCGATAATGGCTATTAATAATTTTCTCGCCGATGTATTACGTCCATCAGCTTCCGTTTCATCGGGCGAAATCTTTCGTTCGCTTTTCGTTGACTTCATCCCGTTCCTTTTATGCGTGTGATTTTTAATATAGCTGTTCATCGCCTCTCCAATTCATATGCGTGACTCGACACTTTAGCTTGAATAAATGAATCCTTAAAGACGCTATATTGAAATCCAATCAGTTTCGACTGCGAGATTAGATAAGAAGATTTCGGCAGAGGCGGTTAAACCCGGCAACCAGCACGCTCGGTTGTCAATTAGAATCGGTGCAGTCGGAATTGGTTAAATGCAAACGTTTTGGATTCGTCCACGTCGATTATACGGCGCAAACTTTGTAATCACTGTAATCTCGGACACTTAATTTCTGACGAGGATACCAACGCGCAAGTTCGTCTATTCTTTGCAACGCTATTTTATGCTAGATTGCATTTTGATAATAGGTCTGCAAGTTCGTCTAAATAAATAGCCCAGTGTTCTAAAATTAGTTGCGTTTTAGGAACTCTATTTAAGCTATTAACTGTGGCGCAGGAAACAAAATTGTATTCTACTATTTCGAAAAAAAACTAAACTAGGACCCCACACTTAAGAAGCGATCAGAGTTTCACGGGTCGACTCTCGTCCCATTGGAAAGTTGCTTTTAATTTCAGCCCCGACAATTCTACGCCACGCAAAATTATAAAATCTATTAAAGCATCTTAACTGGCAAAAGCGATATCCATCTGACCGTGCACTTGTTGAACTCAAGCGGATAGTAAGTGAGTAATCCACTTTTGGACCGCATGACATTGTTACTTTATGCCGGCAGGATTAGAACTAAGCTCTTCTGTGAATATTACGTGAATTTAATAATTGATACGCTGCCGTTACTCGGCTTTCAAATTCAATGGATTACTGAACATAATTGTTGCTTCGCGTCCGCCAATATATAAAGCACAATTATAAGTTTATATAGCTTTTATCAAAACTTAAGGGGCAACAGCAAATTCACATTCATCTCGGATCTTAACCAAAAATCGCTATCAAAATTGGATCCCTAACAACCGGCGTCGTTCAAATCTCATAATCATCCACTCTTAATGACGATTTAAATTATTTTCCATTGTAAACCGGGAACAATGCTAAGCGAGATTCAGCCAATCACTTTCGCCACGAGGAAACGGTGCAGACCCATTATACACGTCTCATTAGGTTTGATTAAAATTTTTTCGCGCGGTATCAAAAACGCGATAGACAATATAACAATGTCCGGCGCGAGGAGGAATGATTCACCATGGATTACATTAATGAGTGTGCTGATACAGCGGGTCTGTGACAGTGACGCTCATTCGAACACACCGACCGAACTATTCTGCCAAGTTGTGAAGCCAGAAACGGATCTCGGAACGTCGCCACTATCAGTTTAATCAGGGGTTTAATTACCAATTATTTAACGGTGAATATAAATTGAAGAAGCGTCCAATTTGCGATGCATTCCTTTAAGACAAAGGGACCAAGTGCCACGGACAAATGCCAGTCACTTGAAAGTCGTCGGTTTAATGTATGACTTCAGGTTGGAAACTCTTTAGCGCCTTAAAGGGCCTTATCGAAGATCGATACCCGATCGATATTTCGAGGTTCGGAGATGAGATCTCAGAGAAGCCGAAAGCATCGTCTCAGATCCCATCGTACAGGAAAGCGGTTCTATTGTTCTTCATCGGACCACGCCTTGTGTCTGTAATTACAGACAGGTCCTTGGTAGGAGCCTTTGATCGACGCGCCCGTTGCACTCAGCATATAAGTGCCAAGTCTTGCAGCGCTTTGCATTAACAAAATCACCATGAGCGCAATTCTGCATGATAAATCTTCCGGCTGCCGGGACGAATTCATCTAACTTCGGTTAAAGATTTAAATGAAATTGTTTCGCAATTAATTGCCACTTCTTATATACCGTTCGTTATGCCCGAGCCGGCACTATTTTTTTTTCTTCTTTTCTCTCTTTTTTTCTTTTTTTTCATCAACATTCTTGGAATAATAGTACAAAGTTTTGCGCAAAACTTGGGCATAAACAATTCCTAATTGTCAATTACGAAAGTTATTGTGTCAACAGAACAAAGAATGTTAATTTACGGTACGAAATCTCTAATGAATATGCATGCGGCTCAGGCAGAATACAGTAGGAATATTTAACGAAAACGCCGCGGCTAAGAGGATTAGGTATAATACATTAAGCAGCGTTCTTAGAAATGATTGCTTGAAACACTACACCTAATTCATTTCGGCAATCATTCATAAATATCTTGTTGCCGGGATTGGAAGTTAAGCCCTGCCCTGACCAATAACCGGTAGCCAACGGAGATTATCACCGCGACAAATCTTAAATAGAAAACTTATTCTTCTGACTAGCTGTTGGCTACTATAAAAATGATTATAACTCAACAAATGCAAAATCCCGCTTTTGATCGGGCGCCGACAATTTCTACGGGCTGGTACCAGCAGCGGGCTGGGACGGTTGTCTCGAATTTCATTCGATAGTTTTCTGCAATCGTAAAGGTGGTTGTTAATTAACTGTACTAATAATAGCGAAACAAGCAGCACAGAAATTATCACCTCAGTGTGAAACTCGATTACGGTTTGGGCATTAAGAGACATTTTTTGCATAAATAAAAATTCATGGTACAGTAGGTGGGTACTTGATTACTCATAAAGAAAGCAATTTGAAGGGGCTAAAAATACGCAACAAGGAAATGATGTGGAAATGGCGTATATGTACGTAGGAATGTCGTACCTTCCAATTGGGTCATCGCGTTGATTCCTTTTTCAAAATACTTAAGTGACTGACGTCATAGTGGGATTCAATTTCAGGGACGACTCACCACACGCGTCTTCATGCAGAAGGAATGTGGTCACAATTTCGCAACACGTGTGTACGTTTATATACACACAGTATCGTCTCAGCCAAATTCGAATTTTATATATTACGTAGAGTGTAATATTTATACTTATTTCGATGAAAAATTTCCAACTCGATTCTGGTGTAATGAGTATCTCGCAGCTATGTCATTTATTTAGCGGATGTTAAATGAAGAAGGAAAATAAAAGTAGAGCTGTTTACTTTTTTATGGTATAATAGAAGAGATAATTAAAGAAATATCATACATACTTAAGCACAGCTCATCAAATTAACGTAATGGTGGAAATGGCGGTATTCGTTATTAAGCCGAATACTGATGATAATGGTCATAATGATGATATTGAACTTGTGTGCGTTGTACACGTGCATTTATAACTAAAATGAACTGTGAAGAGCGCCGATCTCACTCAGCATAGAAAAGTAATCGCATCTGTCTACTTCATTCCCAGTGGTGCTTACGGTGTAACATATTCGACTAATTAACGGCGACGATTGTCATAATAATTATTGAAGCATCTCGCTTATTTACACGTTTATGATTTGTTATTGGATAACCATGCAGCTAAAACTGGATTTTACTTGGGAAATAAAGAAGTGCATTAATTTTTGCTTTACATTACTTAAATCAATAAAAAACATTCATGAGTGAATCCCCCAATACAAATCAGTGCATGTAATGCGAAAAAGTTAAACACTAAACTTGATAAGGATGTTTGTTGGCAAGTTAAAACTACATTGCAAACTTTATCGATTGAATTCGAGATGTGATGTTTACCCAACACAATGATTAATGCACTTCCATTAAGTATCAATTTGGAAATAGCTTTCATGCAAGTTGGATTTGATAATTTTGGGATTAAATTTGCACGATATCAATTCGGAATGAATTATTAATATTAGACGTAATTCTTTATATATAAAGAAATTCATCTAATACAATAATAAAATTTACAAAAATGTTGTAATAATAGAATTGAATATAAATATTCTGCAGTATTCAAATGAATATTTTCATAAATTTTCCTTTACATAAATAATTTGCAATGGTATTTTACAATTTTAAAACGAGCAAATGTAATTTCAATTCTTTTGCATTAATCATCACAATATTGATAATACAAGTCGACAGTTTTCATTGGTTTCTCTCTCTCAATGCCGAAAACTAAATAATTTCATCGCTACATTATTTATCACGCGTATAATATAAATTATGCACCAACTTCTATGCGCGCGATAAAACCGATTATTACTTAGTTTCCAGCCCTCAAAAACGAGCGCATAAATATAATCCAAGTGCAAGTTAGTTAGGCGAGTTCGTTCCGCACAAAAGGAGCGTAGCGCCGCCGAGTGCCATTGCCATTACACATTACGGCAATTTATTTTGCGTTTGACAACCACTGCACTTCGTGTGGTCCACATTGTCCGTGGTCAAATTACATGGAACGAGGTGCTTCTAATGGCGGGGCACGTCCTTCGGAAGGAAACGACGGAGTGCGAATCATGGAGAAAATGCGCTGGAACGAAACGAAGATATCGAGCGGCGTGCGATCCGGTGCCAGAGAGAGACGAGCGAGGAGAGCGAGTTTCGGGCAGGGACGTGGAACGGCGCAACTCCCCAGGTTACGTTAGTCACGCTTCGGGCTGCGTTTTGGCTTCACTTCACGTGACTGTGGGCTTGATTTCGAGCCCACTTTTCGGAACGGCCGAAAAGCAACACGTGGAAACATCTGCCAGTTTCGTTAACACGCCCTGAATCTTTTTGCGTCAAACGAGGGGGTGATGTGTGTCAAAGCAATGCTCGCCTTTATCACTTTTATCGGGTCCCTCAACATCGCCATTAACCGTAATGACCGCTTCCATGACGTTACCCGTTGGTCCTTCGCATTTGAACGCGACTCAACGTCATATTTCTAGCAGAAATCCTATCATTATGTTATCATTCAAAGATTTTTTTGCTTATTCCGCTTTTAGCGAAACCCTCCCCCCCCCCTCCACTGCCGAGGCCTGCAGAATTAATGGATTATTTTAAATCGTACAAATTTTGCAATTAAATCATTAGGTTAAATAATAGTGTAGGCGACAGATCTAAATCTATTGTCCAGTCATGACGAGATTATTAAAGAACAATTACGGGTTATATTGATGCTCGTTAGAAATGTTACGGACCCGACGTTACCAAAAACCGCCCTCTATTTACGACGACAGTGACGTATGTCCATCGCGAAAGAATGAAAGTTCGTCTACACACAAATCATGAACAAATCATTGCTCGAGTACCAATTTCTTTAATCAGAATTTTATGAGTAAGATATTGTTTTATTATTTTCATAGTTGATTAGACTTTATGCCATGCGGGTTAGTGTACTTATTATTTATTCCCATTGTTGCCAAAATATATTCATCGACAATAATACTTCTATCAACGACAATATTTTTCCCACTGTTGGCAAAATATTATTATGAACAAGAATATTGTTCTCGTTGTTGGCAAAATATTGCCATCAACAGCAATATATTTCTCATTGTAGGCAAAAATATTGCCATTGACAACGAGAAGAGTTGTTTCAATTGTTGGCTAGTAAGCGGCCGTGTCCGTTGCCTGAAATTTAAAACGCATATGAAATAAAGTTGTCGTACGTAGCGAAGCTAGCTAAAAAGGGAGTCGCGCGGGGAATAAATAAATGCCTTCCGAAGCAGTCGGTCTTAATTGCCTACCGAGAGATATTGTTCGTGATTGGTCACTGTTCGTTGATTCGTAGCCCATAAATTGTCGACTTGTCAATATCTTCTTGCTAGGCGTTCTCGGGGTATCGGCGTTGAAATTTACGATCGCTAGATTCCCCCGCTAGATCACCAATCATCGTTAAAAAGAGAAGATGTCAAATGCGTTTAGCGGGGCGATCCGAGAAAAGAAAGAAAAACGACAGCGGACTGCAGTTCCCAGGCCATTAATCGCTTAATTACTCAAGACAGATCCTCGTGTTTTTCTAATCCCAATTTCGCATCGCGGCTTACTTTCCACTGCAGCCTTAGCGGTCTGTAATTTCTGACTCTGCCGTAACTTCGAATTTATAAGACCGCCTTGGGCGCCGCACTGTCATTCAGAAAAAATTCTGCCAGTACGCATCTCTCTTAATTAAACCACTATGACCCGTTGCATCCGTGCAAAAATAGTCATGTGAGTTATATTTATGATGCGTACCATATACAACGTATGTATGATGGCTTCTGTCATATAGATTATAGAATCGTGTCATTTAATTTCCAAGCAATATTCTCGTCATTTCCAACAACGGTGAAAATATAAAAAATTTCAAAGTAACCGCAGTCGATGCTCTACTTTTGGATGAAAATGAAGATATCATAAAATTGTGGTACCAAAAAATATACGAAGAAGTTGAAAACTATTTAATGTTGTGAAAAAAAAAATATATTCTTTAAAATGAAACATCTACTTGACTTGTACGCTTGTTGCGTAACTGTCTTCGAGGCCTTTTTTTTCGACGCAATTCAATTTAATAAAACTTTCTTCGTTCAAAAGAAAACGCCTCCATCGATTTATGACAAAAGTCTAAACACAGTAATAGGAGGACACGGCGGCGTTATAGTCGATTGGCGCGCGGAGCCTCGGCAAAGGGGGTAATTAATTTTAATTGTACGGCGCGTTTATGCGAGCCGCGCGGATTACATGACTGGAATATTTTTCAGCCGGTCCATTAAGAAATGCTGATTGTATGTGCCGCATATTCGAGATTCTAACTCCTCGCTTTCGTTCCCGGGATCTGTCGAGCGGGCGCGCGCGCGTACCCGCATGAATCCCGCATTCTTTGTGCTCATTGGAAAATACTTGCCAGCGATAATCACGTACAGTTATAATGCGACAATAATATAAGCGCAGGAGGAAAATGGACCCCCGTTAATTGACGCAATTAGTCCTGACTTTGCATCGAGCTTAATCTTGTTATCGATACAAAAAGGGTGGGGGGGGGGGGGCTGTAGAATCGAGTGATCCGACGTTATTGACACTTGCTTCGCGCAAACGTAATCGTAATTTAAATACTAGCAGTGACGAGAATGGAATCGAAGAATAGGACGGTGAAATTGATCTTGGTAAAATGTGCCAGGACACGAAGGCGTAGTTTAAAAAAATTTGTTCGTCCTTCGATATCGGGAGTTGCGCCATTGGGGATAAGTTTCAGCCGCGTCAATAACTTTGTTTTGAACACAAACGTCGCGTCACAATAGCGCCCCCGTAGCTCCGGAAAATCAAGAAGTGCAAACATGTAGTTCACAATGGGGATGAATATGCAAACATGCCTGAGAATACTCCGGCAAGATTATATCGTTCGATGGGGAATACCAAATTGAACGGCGGTGTGGAAAGGCAATATTGGGGCTGACAAAAGTGCTCGCAGACACCATTAGGTGCGTATCCTTAGACAAAGGCCGTCTCAATTTTGAGTTCTTTGTCATTGCGGAAGAAAAAAAAAAGTTGCGTGCTCCATTAACGCGACGTCTTAATTCGTCTTTTAATTAAATTTCATTCCGCCGAGCCGTATCTCTTGCGGGGATCTCGGGCACGAAAATATATCAATAATCAAACGCGCGAATAAAGGAGCGCTTTTAATTCAACACGTTCTAATTTTGAAAAAAGGCGCGTTATCTGATGCTCGCATTGCGGAGCTTGTTGACGAGCGTTATCAGTGAGCCGATCAAAGTAATGTACAACAAAAAAAAAGAAGAAAAAAAAAAAGGAAAGAAGAGAAAATAATAAAATTTTGCGAGCAGCGATTTCAGGTGCAGATGTCATGTTTTGTAAGAAAACATGACACCTGCCACTCGCCCGCGAGAAATGGAAATCTTTTGCGCTCTCCACACCAGTTGTGGTAATTATTGTTCAGAAAATAACTGACTTGAATTATTCAGACCCCCTATAGAGCGTCTTAACAAGACGCTCTTCAAACTCTCTCATTATTCGGAATCCTGTGGATTTGGCAGTGGAGCCCTCTCAATGGCTGCGCGAAATCTGGAATTATTCTGTCAGTGGTTAATACAGATGGTACTGCAAAGAGTGGTTGCCACTCGTTTCGCATTTTAACACTTCGCGGCAGAACTCTAATCGCGCGAATTAAAAGCGGCTCAGTTTTAAGGAGCTTACGAGCAAAAACACGGCATTACCGGCGGATAATTATTTTTTGTATGCGAGCATAAAAGTCACTTCTTTTAAGAATTATCCGCGGGCTTTAATTGGTATTATTTTCAGCCGGACGGAAGATGTTGTTTTATTTTTGCAATTGAACGTTACACTTTTGCAATTAAAAAGTAAAGGGAATTAATAAGGGAACGATGAGTTGAATTCGAATAGTGATACGAACTCGGCTGATTTTTTAAAGTCATTCGATTACTCCGGCGCACAATTAAAATTGAATTCGAGGTTTGAATTAAGAATCAGAAGCACGATCAAAGTACTTAATGACAAGTGCATTATTCGATGCATCGCCGAATGTTCGACTTACCGCGAGATAATTTGAACAATCTTAATGCAGCGTCAATTAGTGTCTCGTAACTTTATTTAGTAACTCGATTGCTCACTAAATTATTCTGGCTATTCGCCATCACGCCGTAAATCGATCTCCATGAATCAGCTGCCTTTCGCAAGGTTATTTGTATGTTGAATTAAAGCTCGTTACGTAAGGGACATTCCTTCGTATGTGTACACATAAATGAGTCAATAACGTAAACTAAACACACCGCCTCGGCTCGGTTAATTAAACGGATTACTTTAAACCATTTTCTTATATCCAAAAGCCATTGGTCGCTCTTCTTGATTAATGTTTATGAACGATAAAACATTGTTCGACAACTCCTAAGTAATTCAATTTACCCTTAACAACACTGAACGTCGTCTCAGCCACAATAGGAATTTTTTTTTAATAAAAACGAATGCCGCGCAGGAAGTTAGATAAGCTGAACTTTTTGTAACAACGCCGGGTAATCGTAAATCAATTTTATAGTTTCAAACTCCGAGAGCGGCTAATACAGGTTAAAATTCATCCGTTAATTCCGTTCCTCACAATTGAATTACGTTCATTATGCGAGCGAAATATTGAAATTGTATTAAAGTGTTGATTGGTAGAGATTAAGGGGGTGTGTAAAAACGTTACTTTGCTTTGAAATTTAAAGATAATGGCTGTAGCCTAAATGAAGTTCGTGTATTCTTTCACTTAATATATCATCAATTTGCAGTAAATTGACTTTAGTGTATACTGAATCGTGGTTATCGGTTGTTGCAGCAAATTAATTGATACGTACAAAGGAATAAAATATAAAAAATTGCAACGTACACCATGTCACGAATATGACCACCGTGGCCAACATTTGGTACTAAGTTAAATTTAACTTTTTCACGTAATTGACAGTTTATTTTAACCTCTGAGCTATCGTAACTTATGTTGGAAAATGTTTTTTCCATGACTTCCAAATCAAACAGATGTTATATCATAATGATATATTTGAATATGACGACGTATGTTGCAACTCCTGAACAATTATTTCTCTTCATCAATTTGGTGTAACGCAGAGGTATAAAATTCCGTTATTAAGATAAAAAGTTAAACTTTTTGTTTCGAGTTTCAAACTATAGAATTAAAATCTTTTTATTTAGAAATAGAATATCTAAAAAATACTTGAACATCAAATGGTCATATTAACAATTGAGGATTTTATCCATTTGTAATACATCCCCTTAATTTGAGAAGGGAGAAAAAGTGGTCACGCTTTTTTTTTAATACTTAATGGATTCGATTGACTACAGGCTTGGGGTATCGACAAAAATTCAAAACTTTTAATTGAAAGCACATATTAACGTGAATATACGTTGAAATTTTTTACACGAAACTGGTCGATTAAATAATTTAAATTACACGCCGAACACGAACGGGGAGTATCAAAGTAATTTTGATATCAAGCTAAAGGCATATTAAATAACTTTAAATTCAATTACGGCATACACTTAACGCGCTGACAAAAAATGGCGCCTGATGATGCTAGGACCTGCGAAGTAATTACGGTGGCGCGGCCCCGCGTACCGCCTACCGGCCATAAATCCGGATTTTTCTCCCCCCCCCCCCCGCCTCCCGCGACAAAGAGACAAACAAATGCGAGGCGCGATAAACACTTTTTAACGCAACTCCTTTTCCCGTGACCCACTAGTTCGCAATCGATAAATTGCTAATTTATGCGACGGCCGTGCTTTTCCATTAAAGTCACGCGTATAATTTATCAAGCGGGAGGTGTCGACCTTTCCTTTTTCGGACGGTTTCAAAGTGAAGGGCGCAAAAAACTGCGTCTCTTTGAAATAATGCCCGGCAGGATATTTTGATTTTTAAGCGTGCTCGCTGCTTCTATGTGCGTGCAGCAGGTGGTTACAGAGACCGTCACTCCTTCGGTCCGACGACGACAGCCAAAGGCTTCACCGAGAGGCCCGTGAGGGCCAATTAACCGTTCCGTACGAGTGCGTAACTCAGCGACTGGCATTAGCGCTATCTTCTTGTCGGATGAGAAGCGAAAGTCGCGTCGGCACAAATCACTCGGCTCGAAATTTCCCAGACGGAAAGCGGGGAGAGGCCAAGCCGGGGAGACGCGCTGTGCAAATAGTCGCGAAAAATAATGACCAGCGCTGCCACGAATTTTTACCGTGCGCCGACGTTTTGGCGACGCCAGAGCGGACGTGAAAAAAAAAAAAAAAAAACGTCG
>JABFPN010005302.1:0-13420 GCA_022817305.1 Leptoteleia sp. ZL-2020 | reverse complement strand
AAGTACTTGATGAAGTTGATTTTAACGATTATTTTCACTTGTTTTCAGCACAATTCGTTTCACTTTAACAATTATACGTAAGCTCACCGTGGAATTGAAAGTAGCTCATGAATTTTTCTCAGTGTAAAACTTGAATACAGGCAAGTTTTTTTTTCGAAGAATTTTGTTACACAAAAGTGCACTTTCAACTCCCTTGAACCTTTGCATGAACAATTTGATTATAGATATTATCGATTCATCCTCTATTGGGTCAGTAATATAACCACCAATCGACCGCTGTAAAGTGCACGGTTGGGGTCTTCAAATACTTCTTCGAGCGGCATCAAAAGTTGACTGAACTTTTGGGCGCAAAACTTTCCATGACTATTTATTATTAAGCTTATAAATATGTAAATTACGCTATCGATTTTGCGAGTTAAGAACTCGTCCTTCCCCCCTCCCCTCCTTCGGCATGTCCTTCCCTCCCGCAATCCGTCTCTCTCTTTCTCCGACCTATTCTCTCTTCTGGATTCTCGGCAAAAGTTTTAAGTTCTTTCCATCGCGGGAGAATCCATGAAATTTTAAGATCGTTTGAAAGTTTCTCCTGGACCACCGTCAGCGAACTGTGAATGTTTTCCCTTAAGCTCAGAAACATGTTCAACCGGGCCGTCGCGTACATTTCATTCGGCATTGGATTATATTGCTTTTAATGTATAATTCTTGTAAATGTAGTCAATTTTTTTAATCATGAACACCTCGTCAGATTACACAGAGAAAAAAATACAAATTTTTAATAAATATGTTTAATCATTTGGAATAATATTATTCTGTACTGTATATTTTAGTAAACTGTATAATAACTGGATTATAACAACGAAATATTTAGTTAACAAAACATGTAAATATTTTTTATACGAGCATTTAAATATATAATAGTTATTATTACGTAATTCCATTTTTTAATATTAAAAATTTATTTTGCTTAGTATAAAAATATGGTGTTTAACATTGTAGATAAGAATTAATTTAATACAGTGTAAAATTTATAGAAACAAATAGTTCACAAATTACATTAATCAAAATAATTATTCATTTAATGATTTGATATATGTAAGAAAAACATGTAAAGTTGTAAATTTGTAGTTTAAAATTTGACGGCTTAACTTTAATATTCATAAACCAGTTTCTCGAAATAAAAAAAAACTCCGAAAAAATAATATGTTTAGCACAAATTAGAATTCAGTTTACTAAAACTTGATATGCACTGATTTTTGGATTATAATATACTTTTTTTCCCGTGTAGTTGTACTGAAGTTAAACGATGCTTTGAATGATAAATGACTTGCAAATTAATTCGGTTTAAATGTAGAATCGCGGAGGTTTAAATATTGAATAGGAAAAATGAAGTTTCGTTGGAGAATGTCTGATGCGAAGCGTATCATGTTAATTGCATTTTTCATTCTGAAAACAGTCCAAGTCGTGACTTCAATCAAATTGCTAATTTTTTGTGTATAATTACATTCCCGGGAAAAAGCTTAAGAGCTATTTAGTTTGTTTTACAGTTTCTGTACGTCAGTTATTTGTCTAAAGAAAATTATTCTAATATAACACGGTTTATTAATTTATCGTTACTTACTTTTAATTTCGAAGTGCCTGTTACGCAGAAAAAAGTTAGAACAAAAATTACTATACTGTATATCAACGTTGACGTAAAACAAATTGGTGTGATCTTTTAATAAGTTGACAGCCGAAAGAATACGAGATTTATACAATTCATTAGTGTCTAGTATAGTAAAAATTGAAGGACGTTTACCAATATTTTGATACTTGCAAAGTAATAATGATTTATGGAATGAATTTGCGTCAGTGTTGTTATAAGGTATAGTAAATTTTGTTCTAATTTTTTTCTGCGTGTACATTATAATAAAACAAGAAACAGGCGTTAAAAACAATATCAATTTCTGTAAAATTGTATTATTTAATTGATAATATTTTCATTGATAAGTATTATTAAATTTAAATAGCTACATTTCATTGACTTTATTATATATTACCTCGAAAAAAACTGTTATAAGTAAAATTCTGAAATTCTAATTTTAAGTAAAATTCAATGAAGTAATTAATTTTCCCGTCGAAAAATATTTACAACACAATTTGTAGATACTTATCATTAAAAATTATACATAGTGGACCTTTTTATGGTTACTATTTTTAATTAATTTTAAATTAATTTGGAATATATTAGGTAGGCACTTAAAATTGTTATTATTCTATTTTGAGTGATTTGATATGAAATTGTTCTTTAATATTCTTGCAACAGTTAATATGAATTTCTTTGGAATCTATAAATGGCTATTGGCAATGAAATTATAACAATTATTATTCAAACAAAAAAATGTATGTTTCATCCTTATGAATAACGCATGACTATGCTAAAATTGATTTCGTATAATATATATTTAGAATATACGTGGAATACTTGGAATATTTTACGAATATATTACATTTTTAAGAAGTATTTTATAAATTTCATAGAAACTGTGCACACTAATATCTTTACGGAAAAATATATTGCAACTTGGCAGTGCATTGCGAAAGACACCTGAATGTAAATATTGATACGGAATAAAAATAAAATATTATTATTTTCGCTTTCTTTATTTTTAAAATCCACATTCAACTGTCTTTCAAAATATAATTCCAATGTTTTCCCAGTTGACCCAATATTTTTTCCAATAACACATAATTCATCAAAATTTGTTTAGTTAATATTAAAATTTACTATTATTTATCTATATTTAATTTTAAAGTTAATTTTTGCAAAATTTTTGTTTACTATTTATATTTTAATTTTATTACTGATAATTGCACGTTACTCGCTGCAAAACATTTTATTTTTAATGAAATTTAGTCAGTTTAAAAGTTTTAACGCCCGTTCACTTTGTAAACGTAAAGAAAGAAAGAAAACTATTTTTTACCTTTTGCGAATTTTAAGTATAAATTTAAGTATAAACGCATTAAATAGCGATAACAAGGTTCCAATTGACTTTTCCAGATCCTAAAAGAAAAAGTAAACATTTTTAACACAAAGTTGTTTGTACGCGTTACGAATTCAAATAACATTATAAAGTATCATTACCAACTTCGAATCATTCAAACTATCGCTTCTAACTTAAATTCATTTATCAATTTAAATTTTTAATTAAAATAAAAATTATAAGTAGTTCTTTTCCGTGTGTCCATTCATTTTGAAAGACCATGATAGCGCCATATTGCTTAGAGTACACGATTTTCATTTCACGAAGCCGACCCTTAAAATTAATTCATCTGCACAAACAGTATACCTTTCATTTCCACGCAAATAATTTTGATCGATAAATTAAACAAACTGCCACCTCGCTCTCACTCGAGGGCGAGTTCCATCGTTCCATCTTTTTTCGTTCTTCAGCAAATGAGATTTTGTTATAGAACCGCACGTGCGGCCTCCAGCTTCGTACGTTTCTCCACGTCGCTTGAAAATCAAACGATCCCTTCAAATTTCTCTTAATGGACATAACTGTGGGGATATTCGCGTACGATTAAGGGGAGCTCACGAAATTCGTGCGCGCGCTTCCTTTGGACAAGTTTAATACTAGTTGAATTAGACCAGGAAGAGAAGGGAGCATCTTAATTGCATGACCTTACGCTTGAAAAACAAAACACACACTTGAGAAAGAAGCAATTTCACAAAATTGTAATCCTTATATTAACTTGAGAATGTACAAGTGCTAGAAAAAGTACAATAAAAAATTAGAAAATGTATTGATAAGTTTGCAAACATGAAAAAAAATTTACCTTTTATAAATACTTGTTATTAGGTACGATTATATTATTTTTAATTTTGTATGTTACGTCCTGAAATTACAATTGCAATGTTTAAAATTTGTTGAAAAACTTGAAAAAATTGCTTATTGTTTAAGACTTAAACAAAATTGAAATTTAACCGCTGATAAGAATTTGTTTATCTTTGAATAAGAATATTTGAAAAGGAACAGTTTAAACCAATTGAATTAATTATGTTATTGTCCGTAAATAATTATCGAAATAATTTTGTAAGAATTTTGTTGAAATTTAATTTATGACCACAAGATGCAACTCGGTCTTTTAATTACATAAAGGCGACAAATTTTGATGCGTTGCTTGAGACGTTGTTTGTGTTATTAAATTCTTTAATACCCATACAGTGAGGGTCTTGCCATTTTCGACAAATTCTTCGCGAACACGACGTTTTATGTAAGACATAGTTTTCGTGCCACCACTTATTTAATAATTTAGTAAATTTATGATTAATAGGCGTGAGATAAAGAATATTATGGGAAGGGTACACTGATATTTATGAATATAATTTATCTAAATGGAAAATTATGCATCTGAGGTGAAAATAATTTTGTCAAAATATGTTTAGAATATATAAAAATCAAACGATTTTATATACTGATGTAAGAGTTTAATTTTCAAATAATTTTTGTGAAGTATTAGTATTCAATTAAAAACATAATTTAATGTGCAGCTTTTTCAACAAATTTTGAACTTGTAATGAGAAATGAATTTTCATCTTTCCAATAAAAGAACTCACAGCAAATATAATTTAATATAAATTTTTTTTTCGAACCATAAATACTCGAATTATAACAATGATTTATATTTGGTTCAAAATAACAATAATTACAAAGTAATTTCAATGAGTAATATGTATAAGAAGGTGTATAAATTAGTAAATAGATAAGTTTACATCTTTAATCAAATCAGTCTTATATTAAAGATTACAATAAAAGACCTTAACTTTTGCGTAGTTTCCGCAATACGATTTTAAACTTTATGATTCATAAAACCATTGAATTTTGTATAAAATAACCTTATTCTTATTTTTAAATCAGTACAATATAATATTTCTAATTAATTAATCTAATTAATCAATTTATCGTCTTCGATGTCTAGACATCGACAGAGATACTATAATATTATACTAGAAAAAATAACAAAAATTATATTATGCAAAAAATAGATCTACAGAAAAACACTTAACATACACACGAACACGAAAAATGGATAAAAAGTAATGTATTTAACAAAACATTTCTAATTAAATGAATAAAACACTATAAATATTTAGATCTTACGCATAGTACAAAAATATGTGACTCTATAATTACAATTTAAAAAGCAATATGATCATTCTCTATTTTAAAAGAAAATCGAGAGTATTTTATTGAATGATACTACCATATTTATTTATTTTCTTTTTTTTTTTTACTTTATATACTTATGAATAACATTTTAAAAATATAATACAGTTTTTAATAAAATATACGAAAAATAACTTCTGCATATTATTTTGGGTAATTTAATTAAATATTGTATTACTTAATTTTTCATGTTAGATTCTCCTAAATTAATAAAAGAAAGCAACAACAGTTTATGTAAACTCTTGCTTATTATAACTTTTTCCCTGTAAAATACTAATCAATATTCTTTCGGGTGTTGGACTTATGAATTTTATTAATCTTATAAATAAGATAGCATTCTTTGACTATCAACATAATTTGTTTTTATGACAAATAAAATATTGTACCAAACTCAGAAAAAAGTAGTTTTGAGTTGGTACCCAGAACCGGAAGCGAGGGATTACCAATTCAAAACTATGATTTTTCCGCATTAAATAATATAGTATTTCGGTATACACCATTTATCAATTTCTTATCATTAATATGTACACGCCGCCCATCTAAATAACTTAAAATATTTATTTTACGGTAATTTACACAGAATGAAGAATTCACAATGAATTCTGCATGAATACTGCAATAATTTATGATTACTCATGAAATCTTGAATAAGGAAAGATAATTGTTTTCCTTAATTGATTTATATTTTAATTAGACTGAATATTTATGATACATTCTATATGCATCAATGATAAGAAGTACGTTTCATTATTATTATATTAAGTGTACTTTCTTTTGATAAGCGTTTAACATATATTTTTTTGTACATATTAACACAGAAATTGAATTTCATTTTAATTAATTAAAATCAACAATTATTTTCGAATTCAAATACTCTCGTAAGTTTGTCTTCAGAACGTTAATAAGTTTGCTTTTACTTATTTTTACACTTTTGCTGGATTATATGGTAAATTACCATAGACGTGTTTTTCTTGTATTGCTCTTTGTTCTTGTATTGCTCTTTGTCCTCGCATTTTTTCCTCTTCCCTCAGACTCTCTTGTACATTTATGTATAAACGTTCGTTAGTATAAATATGATTATCTTTAAATGTTTTAGGGTAATCGTAGTCATTTTCCAATACAGCAAATGCTGGTACCTGGTAGCCTGAAGCGCCTGTGAAATTCATAATAATATTAAAGTAAGATTATAGATAAGAGGAAATAATAACGTAATAATGTGTTATCTGTATAAATGTTTATTTCGAGACAAATTGTATATAAAATGTTAACTTTTATGTGCTTATAATGTTTAAAAATAATGTTTATATTATCTTTGTGAGAAGGAAATCTGGGTTTAGCTAATAACACCTCAGAAGCTATAGAGGAAAACTCATAAAATTTGAATTTTTCAGTGTTTTAAATATTCTCATTTGCTACATTTATATATAAAAATAAAATTGAATTATTAATGATAAAATAAAATACCTGCAGAATACGGTGGTGGATCTTCACAAATTGGTCGATTATTAGGATAATTCAAGGTACTGCAAGTACTAGATTTGGTACTGCTGCTACTAGATTTGGTACTGCCTGTATATTTATTTGCGTTCAATATTTCACAAGGCATTCTGTTCTTTATACTTTTAGTAGTGTTCCAAATAGGTTGTGATAGTCCAGGAGTCGGTGGAAGTGGTGTCTGATTCTTATTTTGTGAGAGGTTCATATCGTATACTTGATTGCTAAAAGCTGTATTGCGCACGCAACGTGCACTCCTTGGAACAGAATAATGTCCAGATTCCACACTTTTATCGGATGCTTTTCTTGAACAAGACTTTGTCTTCTTTGTACTTTCATTAGAATGTTTTTCTTGTTTTGACTCCCTTGATTTTTTACTTTCTTTAACTATTTTCGATGACTTTTTTTGTTCTGGTTTCCGTCCACGCCGTGAATCAGGCGTGGACTTAACAGATTCAAAAGATGTTTCATCGATGTCTATATAATCATGTGGTTCTGTTTAATTAAACGATAGCTTGTTATTAACATTAAATGATAACGTAATTATATATTTGTATGTTAATGAAAATGTTAATGAAAATGTTAATGAAAATTAATCTTTTTGTAAGAAAATTGAATTCTGAGATAAATGATAGTAAACAAATTATTACAATTTATAGAAACAATTTCCACTGAAATTATTTTTTTAAAATGTACAATTTTTTAACTTCTCATTTTCTTGAATTATGAAAAATTTTAATTGCTATTTATAAACATAACAAATTATTATAATCTATTAGTGATATGACTACATTTTTGGTAATGATATTTAGAAAAATTTAGAAAAATTCTTTAAATGGAAAGAATACCTTTTAAATTAAAAGTTATATGTGAAAATATGTTTCAGTCACTTGAAATAATAACGATGTATCATGACAATATAAACTTCACTTACTTTCTTCATCACTTGAATCTTTTTTATTTTTTTTATTTTTTTTCATCTTGAATATGATATATAAAGTAATGAGATATATTATAAGCATTGCAACGAATGCTACGCCAAAGGACAGTATTAAAATCTCTGAAGAAGTCCAACTTGTGAAACTGAAAAATCATAGTGATGAATAATTTCATCATTAATTAAATTCTGTTAAATGAAACAGAAAGTAATGTATTATATAGTAATGTGATATTTACATTCCAATTCTGTAACATTTTCACAATCTAATTACAGTGAGAAATGTAATAAATTTTAACTGGAACTGTTAGGTATAATATTGATTTCATGTTCATATTTTATGCAATTGAATTATTACTTTTAAAAATATAATTATTTACTGGAAAATATACGCTGAGAAAATAGAACTTATTTTTAGTTAGTTGAATATTTCTATAATTTAAATATGCACAGGTTGTAATATATTTTGCAAAAGTCATCGTCCAAACTTAATATTATCAAATAATGAAACAAAGTGGACGTACACATGGATTCATGTTGTTCTCCTTTTCATGACATATGTTTATAATATCAAAGAATTTTAGTAAAAATGAAACATTTATGGTCCACATATGTTTTAACAATTTCATGTAAGGAAATAAAAAAATCATATATGGACATATATATTTGTTCTTAATCCACATATGGATATACACGGTTGTTATTTGGCAATAAATGATCTAATATTTTATGGCTTCAATAATTTACTTGCATTGAAATTAATTATTACCACGTATCAACCATGTAAGGCCATGTATGGCCATATATGAATTAAGAAGCATATATGAATTTTATATTATCTTATATTAAATTGTTAAAACATATATGGATCATGTATATTTCATTTTTACTAGGGTTTTAATAGAATTTTATTTTATATTTGTATTTTTTTTCTTTTTAGAAAGTAAAATGTAAATTTTAAAATTATGATATGTTAAGTTTCTGTTATTTAAATGTATTTGATGTCATATTGTATATAAAACTTGTTATTCATGAAAAAGGAAACAAAATTTTTATATCCGTAAATTACTATTATAAAGCAGTGTTTTAAATAAAATTTATCATGTGTTTCACTGCAAATGTTTTTTATTAACAGTTATTACCCTTGGACGATGACGTTGCTCTCTAATATATGTGCAGCGAGAATTTCAATATATGTTATAGTTATTGCTATTTCAAGATATTGTAAATAATGATAAATAGTTTTGTACGATAAACATTTTTATTTTATTTTAATTATTATTATCATTATATTACGTGTGTAAATATATTAGGGTATTAATAAGAAATTGTTAGTAATTTTCTAGTTTACATATTTATATAAATTGCATGTCAATGAAATATTATTTTGATGTAGACTATTGTACATTGATAGTAGTTGAATATTTTAATAAAAATGTACAATTATTTCCAATTAATAATTTATATTAATTATATATTATATCTATTAATCGTATATATACATATCTATTAATAAATATGAAATTTATTATAAAGGAAAGCTAAGAAATTCAGTTTGTAAAAATGTATTTAATGTAATTTTATGTATATATGTAATAATGAACATAAAGATTCAAACATAATTTGATCAAAATGTCTTTTGGAAGAATATGTTTATATAATATAAATATGTGAACATTAGATTTTCAATAATGAACATGAATCAGTAAGTTAAATATACTATTTTTAAGTCAGTTTTATTTGAATTTATATGCCTTATCTTTAAATTAGCGCAAATAAAAACGCACACGATAACAACGTAAAATGCTGTTATTCACATACTTATAAAAAAATATTTAAAAAAACATTTCACAATCTCTGTTTCAAATTATTTAAAAAGGGCTGAAGTTATAATTTCGTTAAGGAAGATAACAATACAGCAGTTTTTTTATTACATTATTAAATAAATTTTTTTATAATGATTCTATGTTAATGTTCCTAAGGAGATCTGGTATACAATTATATTCTAGTTTTATTAATTTAACAAGTAAACAATTTGCAATGAAAAATAATTATTCAATAAGAATAATAAAGTCATCAAGTCTGAAATACAATCCACTTGATGAAATTAATTGTCATATTCATTTAATTTGCAAAACTTAAAATGAAAAATAATATCTTAATAATAATAATAATAATAATAATAATAATAATAATAATATACAACATAAATTAATTAATAAATAAAAACCTTTATACCTATATCATTATTTTTAATCGTGATTCTTATGCCAGAGGTTAGAATTTCACTAATTATTTTATTTCTATAATATTATCAAATTTGACAAATATCAGATAAGCAATGTTCTTTACAGTTCTATTTTTTATATTTAAGGTAGGTTACAAATTTAAATTATGGCAAAAAAGTAAACTTATTTAGATTAAATGAAATTAATGCACAAAACGAATAAAGCAAAAGTACATCTTACAATTTAATATCCATGAATGCATGAGAAGATTGCTCTTCATCTTTATCCTTTGTTGCATTCATTTCTACACAATGTTAGAAACTTTTATGCACTATTGCAGGTACTGGAAAACTGTATTCGTTCACTTACAACATAAAACCAGTAATTTCTTCATTCACACGACTGTTCCCGGATAAATTTCAATCCAGACTAAATCGTTACTCATTATTTTAGAATTAAAAACTATAAATAAATGTTATACGAAAATACTCATAGAGTCATTAGAGTATGCAAAATTATTGTTCATAAATAAAAATATCTAGATTTAATTTAATTTTGATTAAAGATTCGAGAAATTGTAAAACAACTTCACTAAATAATCAATTAATTAGTCAGCATAATCATAAGACAATTCTAATAATTATTTTTTTTTCTCATATAATTTGTATAACTTTGATTTCATTGCATTTAAAATAATAATTACTTTTGTTTTGAGGAATTTAGTTTTTGAAAATATTAATAGCTGCTACAGTAATGTAAAATTCAATCATGTATAAATATTTACAATCATCTTGTGAAATGAGTCACATAACTCTCAATCAATGTGTAATTGGCAAAAATATCTTTACGACATGTGAAGTAAGATGGCTTCCTTCACTTATTATTGTCTACAATGTTGACTGACAAGAGTACCTATCAATAGAATTGAACAGCTGACAATAAAAGTACCTATCAAAATGAAGAAATATATTCAGATATTTTATATTAAATACGTATCTTAGATCCACATACGAACATTATTAAATTTTTATCGTTTAATATAATTATAATTGTTTTATATATAAAAACAGTATTCATTGTTTCTTTGAAAATTTAACGTAGTTTATGTTTTTACACACAAGAACAATACTTATTAAATGAACCAAATAATTCGTTATTATTTACGCAACAAAATTATATACATATATATATATATATATATATATAGACTTATGTACCTTATATTTAGGGGACGTACCTTCAATTTCATCCACAAATCATCCTCCTGAAAATTATATTAGGTTGAAATATTTTTAATTTTGGTGGATAATTTGAAATTGGCCAATGCAAATTTCTCAGCGAGGAAGCTACGCCCCTGCTCCATCTATTTTTTTTAAAATACAACTAAATGAACAATCTTGGAAATCATGCAAGGTCCTCAAAATGTATTTCACATATTTTTCAAGGCCCTCGAAAATTATGTTTCGTATACGTCTCATTAATAGTACCTACTCAAACAAAAGTTGAATTTCAAATATAATATTTGTTAAGATATGTACAACATGATTATTAATAAAAAGAGATTCTGAATTCCCCGTCATAAATGTCGACAAACTGTGACGTATGTCATAACACTTTTTACCGTACTCATTAACAAACTTATGACAATAAATCTTATTTGCCTCAGTACGATTTTAAACCACAATCGTTTTATGTGAATTCTTTGTCTACCATTGGTCTTTATACACTGAGAAAAAGGTAATAGTATACAATTGAAAATTAATTATATCAGTTTAGGGATATCTCTGAAGAGTGCAATATTTTACTAATTAAAATAGTAAAAATAACAATTATGACGGCAATTTCTAGTACTTTTGTATTAAAAGTTACTGTGATTTTTAAATTTTACTAGTATTTACAGTAGAGAAAATAACTATATCCTTAAATCGATATAAAAAATAGTAAATTGTGATATTCCTTTTTCCTCGGTGTACACTATTAACATACAAAACAAGAAGGCTGATATTCTTAAATGAAAAATAAAACACAAAACTCAAACGACAAACCCTTTCTGAATAAATTATACAAAATAATACTCAATAAATTTTCGCATAATCCGCGGCTACGCTATCGCGCGAATAAATAAACAAACCCGATACAATAAATCAGTGCCGATTATCATTTAAACACCCATTTCTGCGCCGAAACAAAAGTAGGTCTTTATTTACGGAGTAAAAGAATCCAATTGTTCATTCAAGTGACGTAGAAGTCGCTCGAGCGATAAAACGGCAAATAAAAATAAACAGTAAAAATGCAAAATAAAAAAAAAACAGAAGAAAAAAAGAAAGTAAAAAAACGCTGAAAGATAAACATTAACGACACAAAGGGCAAGCGAGAAGAATCGGAGTCACAGACTTTGCATTTTGATAGGTTTTATTGGTCGGATACAATAGTGAATGGTACAGTTGGCAATTTTGTCGGCAGTACAATCGATAGTATGTACAAATATATACAACTGAACGTGTCCCATTCTCGGCGAGTCTGTCGCGCGATCACGCGACCGTTTCGCGCAGAGGCTTATCGTCGGGCCATCCCTACGTTATTATCCCCGTCGCAAGCAGACACAAACCGTTACGTCCGATCTTCCCGAAACCTTTCATCCCCGCAAATTGCATACCATTTTTCACCAACGGAAGTCCGGAAACGAATAATTAAAGGGAGAAAAAAAAGTGGACACACACATATGTTGATTATTTCCTTACCGAGATAGAAAATCAGACGGGTCAATGTATTTGAGCGATAATTGCCCAAATGTGGATATGAAACTCGCGTGCTTTTAACATTTACTTGGATAGAACGTCGTGTATGATTACCAGCGCGAAAAAAACAAAGAATGTACCATGGTAATCACAGTTGCCGTCTGCCATCTTTCATAAACATAAAATAGTATATTATGCAACAAGCACGGAACGACGGCGTTTATAGACGAGTGTGAAATTGGCTGCGCGAGACAAAGGCAGCCAAATTTAGACGAGTCTTTAATCGTCGTTTCGTCCCTAGTGCATACTAATACTACTTTTTGTAACAAGTGTAAGGGGAATGTGTCCTGTTTCCGTTCTGTTTAGAAAAAGGAATTTAACTGATTTTAGACGTGGACGGAAACTAGTAGTTTTCCGTCCTAGAACGGAAACCAACAGGCTTTCCATCCTCGTCTATAATCAGTCAGATTCCATCTTCTAAACAGGAAGAAAACAGAACAGTTTCCGTACACGTGTTACAAAAAAGATATTAATTCTATGGAGAATTGAACTTACGATCCATGAGTCGCGAGACATAAGCCTTGTCATTTGACCGACGCATTTAGGATGACCTACACTGAGAAAAATATAACAGAAAAAATTACTGTTTTTAACTGTATTTGAGCCACATGTCCGTCTTTTGATAAAAATTGCCGTTTTTTAACAGGAAATTTTTCGGTTTTATCTATAAATATGACATTTAAAACTAGTGTATTTGCTTTTAAAGAACAGTAATTTTTATTAAAAGACGGACATGTGGCTCAAATACAGTTAAAAACA
>JABFPN010005301.1:0-13423 GCA_022817305.1 Leptoteleia sp. ZL-2020 | reverse complement strand
CCCCGAACCCCCTCCCCCGTCCCCCTCCCCCCTATCCCGGTTTCTTTCCTCTTACCCACCATCTTTCGTATCTCCAGCCGTGTCCTAGTTTATACGCGCTTCGATATCCGAGCGATAAGCGCGCCGATCTCCGTGCCCCACCTATCTGTCTCTGTATCAGATTCAATCCGAATTCACCGAGAGACGGCAAGACGATTTCTGCCGAGATTACGCGGTTTCTTCCACGCTGACGAAAACGCTCCTCCTCCTCCTCCTCCTCCAACCACCTCCACCTCCAACATCGCCTTTTTCCTTCTTCCTTTATTTTTTCCACGGTCCGACTCTATCCGCCGGAATTCGGAAGACTTCTCGGGGAATCGTGACCGCGCCGAGATTTTCGTTATAGATTCAAATCGTGCCCACCGATGCGCAATGTAAATTCCCGCGCGCTCGCTCGATTCTCGAAAAAGAAAAAAAAAAAATCTACGATATGTTTGTTCGGCACTAAACAAGCGAAGAAAAATGTGACGGTTATTCAAATTTACGTGACCTACGATGCGCCGGATCTCGTTATGTTTATCATCGAGGGCAATTTTCATTTTGGAAATGAAGGTCTATGAATTTGAGGATGGTAATGGAGTTGAGTTGATTGATCGTTGGACTAGTAAGAAATTGTTGTTAAAGACAAGTGTTTTTATTTGAGTTTTGAACTTTCGAACCTCGACAAGTTAATGTCTTTAGCTCTATGACAGGACACCTTTTGCTGTACCATGAGGGAAAGATTTAATAAAATTTAACGTGAAAATACTATACGAAATTACCGTGCTACACGATAAAATGGGTAGTATTATTGTTTACCTTTGTAATCTCTAAATAGTAAGTGGATAGTAGTAGAGTTCCAAAAGAGAATCGCTTTTTGAGAAAAGTTGCAGTACAGAAAAAAGAATTTTAAATATTTACAAGATCGCTGGCTAGGCGATTATTAGGCTAACCTAATAATGCCTGTTAACTAAGACGTGATCAAAAGTCAAACAGATATATCGAGGTGAACTGAAATGTCCCGAATTTATACGAACGCATTCGAGTTCACGACGAATTAAAGTGCTAGCATGGTAAAATTTGTGGTGAACAACCATAATCCATGAAAAATGTTTATATAGGCAGCATATATGCTTGGATATATGTTATCAGAAACATATATGGTGTATATATGGTACACCGCATACATGCCTGCATATATGGCAACCTATATAAATTTTCCTTTTCATCAAAGTATTTAACAAGTACAATTTAATTAATATTGACTTCACGTTAAAAATCAAAAGTATCCTAAATTATAAACAGAGCAATGTTTGTAAATATTTCTAAGGTCAACAAAATAAAAACAATAATATTGTTTATTTACATCCAAAGGACATAAAAATGGATGTAAACACAAAACAAAAACAAAGCTTCCTTACATCTTGTACTTTTAATACCATATATCCACACTATTCAAGCCTTTTTACATATTAATTTGCTTCCTACTTAAAGAATACTACCAAACTCAGATTAAACAAACACGGTAATTTGGACTGAACCTTTCACTCAGCGTACACAGAATGCAAACAGACTCTTTTATTGCGCTCTTCCGCGCTGAAATAATCGACGACTGTGCGAGCGAAAAGTGTGGATGGTGCGGCGCGCGGTAATGACGGTAATTGCGTGAGTTTGAGTGGCAGTTTGCGCCGGGTGAAGGCGAAAACGATGCCGATTCGACGGACGAATGACGAGGCGACATTTAAGGCGGCGGCGTTTGGCGCGGCGTGGCGCGGATATAAAGCAGCGAGGGACACAATGCCCGGTGGACGGAGAATGGAAGAATGACAACGTGTCGGGGCTTCTTATCGAATTTATCGCTCTTAGCAGCGACGGCACCGCGGCACCGACGCAGCATTGCTACCAAGGCAGGGCATTACCATGACGGCCGGAGACGACGAGTTGCGTGAGTCGACCGGCTCGGCAAAAGAGGAAAATGGCGCGGGGAAAGGGGGGGCCCACGGGGCCGAGATCGTTATCAGGGACTTTCCTGTGTCCTGCCACGTTCCGAGAAGAGCGCTCCGACTCTATGAGGAAACGGCGGTCATGAATAATTCATGCACGTCGCCAAACGAGCACCAAGCTCGTCGTCGTCACTCGAAAATCCGTCGAATTAGACGTTCGGCTATTTGCGAGCATCCAGCGGAAGGACGCCAATATGGCGATTGTTTGCCACTTTATTGTCCTCCGACTCTGCCGTTTGAATCACAAAAGGGAGGGAGGGAGAGGGAGAGAGGTAGAGAGAGGACGCGAGGAACGCGCCCATTAAGATTAAACGTGGCTAAGACTGTTCAATTGGTCCGGCTAACTGGAGGGGCGACTGATAAACATGCCTATTATGGCACCTTAACTTTTATGGGGCAAACAATATTTTCCAATTCAACGGTCCGGTCAAATAACCGAAATTGTATTCAAAAATCAAATTTCTAACTAACGTGAATTCGTATGTCAATAATTTCTTAAATTTTAAATAAATTGGATTGGTTCAACATATAATCAACTGTTGGGAACATGAAAAATGTGGTATTTTTCATTTTGGTTTAATTTTACCGAAATTTTACCTCTTTTTTTTTTGCAAAAGTCATTTAGGAGAAATAACTTTTGGTCTTGTTTCATTGAATGACAAGTTAGCTATATTTCTGGTTCACTCCAAATTGTAATCTTTTTTTGTAATTTGAGGACATAGTGGATAAAGCGAAAAAGTTACAATCAAAAATTATAAAATGTGGTTATAAAACACGTAAATATTATGATTTTTCACTTTATTTTTATAAATGTTTGAATACATTGTACAATTTTTGATTATACTTTTCGCAACCATGTCCTTAAATTACAATTTTTTCAAAATTTTTCTCTCAGTGTATGGCAAAATTTGACCCATAATAGGGACATGCTTGATAACCAAAACTTGCACCAATAAAGACCCGGTAACTGGTTCCGCATTGAACCGAATTTTGGTCCAAGACCAATCGAGCCAAACTCATCCCGTTTGTTAAGATTAGCAGACGGACAACTTTCGTCAGTTTCTTTTTTCGTCCGAACGTAACAACAATTTTAGCACCGGGCTAAATATTTCTTGCGATCGAGGGGTAAAGTACATTCCTACGAGCGTATAAAAGCGTTAAATCACTTTGAAAATCAACGTCCGAATTTCTCGTGCTTTTAATGGCACGACTTACCAACGTACGGCCGAGCCGGAGCCGAGCGGCGGGGAACTTTTAAAGATGCCCCGTCGAATTGATATTTTGAGTCGCTCGCTAAAAATCGACCGGCGACTTCCCTTTTTTACGGCCGGGCATAAAATTTTTTAATTACTCCGCGCCGCTATCGGCTTATCTCCCCGCCATTTGTCTTTCTCTATCACGCGCTGAATTTAATTACCATAAATAAATTATCTCGGCAATTACCGCGGTATCGCAACAGATTTCAATACCAACGCAGGCTACTTGCGATAAGCGCCGCGGCGTTGCCAAATTTCCAAACTTGCCGCGGCCAAACCAGGAGGGGTAGTGGGGTAGGGGGGGGGGGAAATTGCGAGATAACCCCCCGCTTTTCCCGGACAATTCCGAATCGAAGATGGCGAGAGAGCGGCTCGCCAAATAAGTGTCGGCGCGCACTTTTCGTGCGCGGTCAGCGCGGAGTCGTCGGCCTCCCCGACTGCCCCCCGGCCGCCCCGCGCGGAGGAGGCGCGCCAAGGTGGTCTCTCGCGGGCCGCTCGCGGGACCAACTGGCAAAGACGAGGCGGTTATCTCGCGTACGTCAAAACGGCACAAAGTTGCGCCGTATCTCGGCCGCGGCAGGTTGCGCTACACGGCAATAGGTGGCACAGATACTGACTCTTCAATGTCACGAGATAACGCGCCCCAGAGCGAGACGGCAGCACGCACGCCACGGGCGAGAGAGAGCGCGACTCCTTCGGTGGCTCGTCACGCCGTCTGTCGCGCCCGGAGTTGGCCGCGCACCGTACGCTTCCTGCGGATCACCTCAAGGCCCTCTATTCCCCCCCCCCCCACCACCCCCTCACCCGATCCTCGTACAAACAAGACCAATTTCCAATACCCACACTGGAGAAGCGGCAGTTTTTTACCCACAAGCGCCGACTTTATCCAACTAACGAGCAATCAATAATATATCGCACCGATATTCAAATCGTATTATTCGCAGGATGACCGTGTATTGCACGTATACCGTAAATAGCACGGGCAGAACGTTACTTATTACCCAGCCGGCGTTTGTGTTATACTTTCCAGTTGTTTTTCCAAACACTCGTCGCGATGCATCTTGCGGTAAATCCTTATATATTTGGGTGGATATCTGGGAGTGAACTTTCCGGTTAAATGTTGATTTTTAAATTGATTACAATTATCATCGAGGCGAATATTGTTAAGCGCGTTTATCTGCGGCAATGAATCGATTCTTTTTCGTGCATGCTTTTATAAATTTAGTGGCAACTTGTTGACTGAAAAATGGCTGGAAAATGGTGCTGAATCGAGCTTTGATATTCGCGAAAACTTGACCGCTTTGCGAAAACTCAAGTGAGACAATAATTCCTATCGTACTTGGTTTTTATTATACACGGAGAGAAAACATTAATAAAATTTACTGACAGTCTTAGTAAACTGGTTATATATTTGCAAAAAGTGGAAAATTACTATGTTAGTTAGTAAAACATATCAATTTATTGACAATTCATAGAAAATATTGACACTTTTTACTAATTTAGAATAGTAATTTTTCAATTCTTGCAAGTATATGACCACACTCACAAAAATGTTTATTTAAGAGTAATAGAATATTCTTATGTTAAATAGGATTTCCATTCATTATAGGGACAAAGCGAAATTCTATTTATAATAAGAATAAATCATACTTAAAGAACATATATCTATATAAAGAATTAATTCCATTTATATTAAATGGATTAGTTTTCGAGAAAAGAATAAAATAGTTTGAGTTTAAGAATATTCAACGGACGATAACTGAATATTCTTATTTTTAATAGATTTTCTGTTAGTTTTAATAAGAACATTTTCTTTGTACAGGTTTCTTAAGGCAAGCATATTTTTTTTTTGAGTGCAGTTTACCAACAATGTCATTAGTGGTTGATTCTAAGGGACTGAAATTTTTAACCACTGTGGCTTCTGCTGTGGCGATAAAATTCTTCCATACAGGATACATATTAAATTTGTCTAGGCAAAAAATTAATTTAAATCAGCATCCTTTTTTCCATCCTTTCCTAGTACGTTCACCTTCCTCTTGTTACACTTGTAAAAAAACACGAATTGTTCCAGGTCATGAAAATCTGCAACATTTACCCATGTTGAATGAACGCGAGATAATTGCATTTTTATTCTAATGCCTTTAATCGTAATAAGGACATTGTGGCGTTTCGTTAGTGTGCTAATTGTAATAAGTATGGCCATTCGGGTGAGAGGCAGCTCGCGCAACGAGGAAACGCGTTGTTCCCTACAAGCACTACTCTTTTTTTGGCGTCTTTTAACGGTTATACATTCACATACGCGCGTACGTTTGATTCTTTTCACGAGCTAGAACCAGTGCAATGGAAAATATATGATACGGCCAAGTACGTTGGTATCGCCGCACGGATAAGCCATCTGCAGCCAATCGCGTACGGCTCCGATAGCATCCGATAAGCAAACTGCGTGCACTTTGTTTAAAACGCGAACGCCGGCAAAACCTTTTTTTTTTCATCCTTGCTTTGGCAAGAATATAAATAAAAATCATTGAAAGGGCAATGACACACCGGAAATTGGTACTGGCCTGGGTCGACCCAATGCTGCCCCACGTTTAATTCTATAATAATAATTGCGTTTAATTCCCTCTAGTTTCAACACTGTTTCTGTTTTTAATTTGTTTAAACATCACAACTAAATATGTCACAACTCTACAAATTTAGTTCTGACAACTTTGTAAATTTCTCTCAGTGTGTTCAGTAACTAGAATTATTGCAAGAGTAACTAATATTAGGCTACAAAATTTAAATATTTTTCACACTGGACCATAGAATTTGAATCATTCTAGTGCCAGTACTGTGCCAGTATTGGGCCATACGAAAATTTCCACCTGGATCATTTATTATTATTCAATCACTGCTTTGTAAATATCGTTGTTACCATTATACATTGCTTTTCTTACAATTGTTCTTTCACTCCTTACGATTATACTTTATTATCTCATCAGAATAATTCTTATTGGACAATCTTTGCGTGCGTAACTCAAAAGCTGTGCCATCCCCTTTTCATCCCACAAGAAGCGACGAATTGGAAACACAAACGTACAAAAATATTTCGTCACAGCCACGCTTTCGTTAACAGACGAAAGGACTGTTATTTAGAACGAGATCACTCGATTGAAATTGTAAATAAAGATCGACAGTTTTGAAGGTAACTTGTTTCCCTTAAGTATCGCTTTTATTGGACATTAACAACAGCACGCGTGTCGCATACGCACGCTCTTATCACGTGAACGTATGTTATGGTATTTGCTACATATTATTTATCAATAAATGTCTTCATACGATAACACATACGTTATATATATGACACATGTGCACCAATGTCATGTGTGTATGGCTATAAATAACGCATGCATTGCGCACGTCAGTATTTTATTATACGCACCGTTTGTAGCACTATTTGTCACATATTTCTACCTATAAATAACTAGTATTTGATAGCGACTGTTCAGCGTGTGATAATTATATCTCGTTGCGCTAGCGCGAGAACAAAACCGCAACGCGCGAGCGTGCCCGCGCCTCTACGTAATCCTTCGGCGTTGAAATAAGACTTGCCAACTGATCTCGTGCAAAAACAAAAGCTCCGCTAATTAAATGCGCGCTCCGGTCGGACCGACGCTGGGACGCACAGTGGGACAAATAATGGAGCAATTCTTACCGGTTAAACTGGTACAAAATACAGGAACGAATGCAGCCACCGCCTTCTAACTGCGTGCGTGCAAAATAAAAAGAAAAAAAACGCGTTTGACGAATGACAACGACTGTTATTTAATCAAGAATCTCTTGCATCTTGCTGCACTGAGAGAAAAGTTGGGATAAAATCTTGTCGTCATATATACCTTAGTAAAAGTGAAACATGTATGGTCCTTGTGTGTTTGAACAATTTCATATAAGAAAATAAAAATTGAATGTATGGACATATGATTTTTCTTAAGTTATATATGTAAGACCATATATGGTTAATGTGCACTGAAAATAATTTTCGGCTATTACAAGTAAAAATTTGGTCAATGCAGCTAGAAAATTTAGTTAGTATAATTACAAGTAAACACTATGGTTAAATCAGCAAAAAAAATTTAGTCCCGCCAATAGTGTTTAATTAGAAAAAAATGTTTGGTTGATTTAGCAATACACTGAGAGAAACAAATATTAATTTTTATAAAAAGTTTACTAGTTTGGCATTATACTTGCAGAATATCATTATATGGCAAACTAAATTATGAAAATTTATTAAAACAATTTATTAAAAATTGTTATTCCACATAGTTTGGTGCAATATGACATTCTGTCTTATGAACGGCATAGGTTAAAGACACTGAATATTGACACCTAATGGACAAAAGATCAGTCAAATTTGTATAGGTGTTTTGAGTAAACGATTTTGTCAATCTGGACAGAATTTCCGCGTTTATTTGACCAGAAGTTCGTAACCATATAAGTTTATCTACTATGTCTAAACCATTATTTTGCGTGTGTGGTAACAATTGATATAATGTTCTAGTTATATATGCCATGAAAAAATATATATATGCAACATACACATTTGCCATATATGTTGATTTTTACATGGTGTGATATATGTCACATATATGGGACATTTATGAGTTGCAGATCATACATGTGACGTATATGTTAATTTTGCATGGAATGCTTTCAATAATTTCCTTATATTGAAATCAATTAATACCATTTATCAACATGTACCATATATGTTCTTATATAAAATTTATAGAAAATGAAAAGAACTTGTCTAATTTCGTTAGACATTAGCGAAGCATATCGTTTATGATGTTTAAATAATTACTATACCAACGTAATAACATATGTTGTGTGATATATATGAAAATTTAAATATTTTTATATCATTTTGTAAGATTTCTTGGATTTGTGACAGTTATTACCATTAAAAATATACATTTTTATATCATATATAATTTATATCATATATCGTACGTAAAATGTTAATTGCAATTGTATGATAAAATAGCAGACACTTCAAACAATATCCTTCCAACGCCTTAAGGTATAATAATTTTAAATACAACTTTTCCATCAGTGCAGCTAAATGATTGAATGGCTTGAAAATCAACTGGATTCGCTGCTTGACTCAACGCGGAGATTAACATTCAGAAACGGACTGAAAAATGAACGAAACGTAACACAAAAGAGGACTTTAAATGTTTCCGCATAAAAAGGTTGAAATTAATTAGAAACAATGTCGCGAATTCGTTGATTTCGTTGGTTGCGCTAATGGAACTCGAGCAGGGGCCGTTTGTTTGTCGCGAGAAATAGAGTCATTGGCCAACGACAGGCTGGTAAGTGCCCGCTGCCCACGCTTACGTTCGATCGATCGTTTGCGTTGCGCAAGGTCGGCAACCATACGCACGTGGAAGCGTGACATTGCGCGCACATGATAAATGCCCGATCTAACGCTCGCGTTGAGATCTCTGTCGGGAATACGGTGTCGCAATCGCTCTCGCACGGGGACAGCAGAAAAAAAAAAACGCCACTGTCGCTCGTGACGCGTACGCGCGCGTCCATGCGAAAGATCCGAAAAATGGCCAGTAGATCGTAGAAAAGCGGCGGTTTCCAAGCACCCTTGTATCTCCAGCCAATCGCGACGCTCGATGATAACGTCTTCCGTGTAAGATGTAAAGTTACGAAATTACACGGAGAGAAAAGGTTAATAAAAATAACTGACATTGTTAGTAAACTGGTTATATATTTGCAAATTTTTAGAAATTACACGGAGAAAAAAAATAATAGTAAAATTGAAAACAATTTATATCAATTTAGGGCTACTTTGAAGAGTGAAAAATTTTACTATTCAAAATAGTAAAAATGATAATTATCAAAGCAATTTGTAGTACTTTTCTACTAATATTTACTAATATTTAGTGATATATCTTTTTACTCAGTGTACTATTTTAAGTTAGCAAAACGTAACAGTTTGTTGACAATTATTCATAGAAAGCTGACACTTTTTACTAACTTAGGAATAGTAATTTCTCAATTTATGACCAGTTTACTAACAAAGTCAGTAATTTTTATTAACCTTTTTACTCCGCGTAACGAGAGACTTGATAATTGATGCGTAATACTTGATAATTGATGGAGAGCAATGCAAATTAACACCCGTGCAAATAGTATCGATCATGGGACTAGGAAATTCTGGCACTCGAGGCGGTTCGAAACGCTGGAAGTATTCTTCATACCTTTCCAAAGTTCAAATCCCCTTGGAAACTGGAGAATTCGTTTTGCGCGGTCAGAAATAATGGACGAATGAAAAATTGCAACGCGTACTGTCAGAGTTGTGACCAGAATGTTAAATTTTAAGTAAATAATAGTCACGTTGTGAAATTATTCTTTGACTCACTTTTCAAACGAAGGTCATTAAGGCGTTAAAAACGGAGTTCGGTATCCATGGTTAATTAATGAACGGAATTGAACTAAAATTAATAAATATATCACGGTACAATGAGTTTCTCTCACTTTTACATTACATCCTATCAAATTCTAGTGTAATTCTGTTCACTACTTAACTCTGTCCCAGCAGATTTAAAACCAGACATACCCCTAATAGAAACTAGGCTTAAGAAAGGTTGAGTCAAGGTATGATCATACTGGGTACAGCTAAGCTGGTATACCTACTCAAGGTTTTCATATATGAACCTATCTAAGTAAACCTGTATGGGCTGGATAGGGCCTTCTAAGACCCTTATACCAGGTCTATGTAGGCGTGTAATGCCTTGCCAAAGAGTAGACTGTAATCGGCACTATGAAGGTCCATTGTAGGCTTAATTAAGGATACCAAAGGTAACCTAAGTTTAACCTTGTAAGACAAACCTAAATAGGCCTAATTTTGGTATTCCTAGATCTACCAAAAGATGGTGTAAAAACGTTATTTTTTTTTATAAAATTGTGCAATCTTGCTAGAAAAAGTTGAATCAGTTCAGTGGGAGAAACGTAACCCATTATAAGTCTCCTCAATAACAAAATGTTACTACTTCTGAAGTCATAAAATTATTGCGCTAGAACACTAATAAGCTCAATGATGCTCCAAGAAAATAATCGGCAACTTTTCGTTCCAAAAAAATGACTTAAAAGACTATACTTTAGAAGGATACATTCTCCCGATGACGTTCGCATAATCTTCCCATAATCTTCTCGCAACTATCTTTACGTTTATTTTCCTTCTTCCATTTTCAATTTTCGTAACCCTCGCATAATCTTTATTTCATCTTCCAAAAAGCTTCCGCTACGAAGATGGAACATGGATGATCGAAGACTCACGATTGGAAGTTTAAGGTTCAACGTTAACACCTTATATTTACCAATTAAATTGTTTAATGCTCGATAGCAAAATAATTAATTGGAGAAACAGACATTTACAAGCTATTTACCGTTGGAAATTATTTCGTTGGAAACTTGTTAGGAAATACCGTAAATAAATTTCACCAGTATTTCCTTTTAATTAGCCTTTCGCAAATTTTTTTTTGAAACTTTTATAATATCTTTCAATATTTTTCTGATAGTGCCCTAATAAACATGTTTACCTTATAATTATTATAATGAAATATAATAATTAACGAAATATAACAATCCTTAAAACTAAAAAAATATTGATACAACGAAAAGTTTTATATTACAAACGAAACGAATAAACAAAGAGGCAAAGAAAATAATAAAAAATAAAGTCGAGAAAAGTTGAGCAAACATTGCACGTATAATTATTGTGCAGTGCAAAATCGATAAATCGCAATATCGCGCTTCGAAAGATTTTCATTTCAAAACGACATTATTGAATAAAACACACTTTGGTCTTTAACATCGACAAAACCTTCGTTAAATTTCATCCGCAACTTTGAAAATCGATTAAAAATTCGAGAAAGTTCCACCGCTCGTTCGCGACTTTATTGTTTATCATCATTGAATATGAAACGAAATGGAAAGAAAAAAAAAAGGGAACGAGATATCGAAAGTTGTAGCCTCCTTTAATGGTCAACGATAAAGAATCTCGCGCTGGCGGTTTTGACGAACCAGGGCCGTATCAAGGTGTCGGGGACGGACGCTCTTTTTTCTCTCTTACTAAAAAAAAAAAAAAAAAAAACTATTTCGTCCCCCTTTTTTTTGCGCGCGCACACTCTACAAGTATTTACCGTAATCGGAATGAATATCGTGACATTTTATTTTTCCTGCGCTACTCGAGTAAGCGCGAACGATAGTCGAGGAATTGATTAAACGAGCCCTCGGTCGCGACGCCACTGGAATGAGATAAAACAGTGATAGGGAGATCAATGACGGCGATAGCTAAAGTTATTACCGGATAGAGGGAGAGGGAAGAGTTCTGCTAGGAGCGATAGAGAGAGCCAGTGGGTCGCGGGGCTTAGCGGGGGCCGAGCGGGGGCCGTGCGGGGCGGCGCGGGGCGCGGCGGGGCGAGGCGGCGGTCGCTCGGACTAACTCCGATAAGCAGAAACAGTTATCAAGAAATGGAAATGACTGATAAGCGCGGCAGCGCGTTTTTAATGTTACATCGAGGAGCGTAGCGCTCTGATGGAATTCTCTGCCTCGCCTCGGATAATATTCTGTTAATACCACGTTGTTCTAATGGCCCGCGATACCTATCGTTTTATTTTTAAATATATCACGGTGATTCTTTCTTTTTTTCCTTCTTTTTTTTTCTTTTTTTTTTGCACTCTCACGTACATATTAATACTTGCACCGGCGATTCGGAATAGCAGGCCGCGAACGACGGTTTTTGTTCTTCAAAAATTTATCGATCGACCGTCCTCTCCGCGGAGAACATTTTTTTTACGACGTCCTTTCGGGAATCCAGTTGTATAAATTAAGATAATACCGACGAAATCGGGAACGGAAAAAAAGAAGAGAAATTCCGTTGAAAATTGAATTTATAAAAATAAAACGTTACGCTATCGTGCGCCACGGAGATTAGTCAGATACGTCAGCAGAAGGCACGCATGATAAATGCAACAGTTCAACTGGTTATCGATAGATGGCAAGAGCAATCGAGCGGCCTGAAAATAAACGAAGCCCAACGTTTTCGTTTCGATTCGCGCCGATGCCATTAAAAAATTGCACTCGCGCGCAATAATTTGTCCGTTTCTTCGAGCGAGCCAAACGCCCGCGGTGGGTGCTCGGGCTCCGTTCGCCTGGCGATTCTCAGCGGCATCGCTCCGCGCGAGTTTCTCACTCGCGAATTATTCTCTATTTACATCGGCTCTTCTTTACGGCCGATTCTTGTCAAACAAATTGATTGATTAATGCCTTCCCGCGGAGATATTAAACTCGATGGCTACGGTTGGAAAATAAATATTGCTCCGCGAGTCGAACACGTAGGAAGCAAAAGTGTTGCTCCGAAATGAGAATTTTAGAATTTTGGAAAGTAAAAGTTTGCGCCAGGAAATAAGTTGGGAAAAGCAACAGGATATTCGGGTGGGTGGAAAAACACTCGGTATGACGCATGACAATATTATATTTCCCGCGTAATTATTGAACGCAAAGGAAAACTATTTTTATGATTTTGATTGTGTATTTTGTTTATATATATGTATATTTACATATGAATATAAAATTTTATAAAAGATACAAAACAAAGAAAAAATATGAATACGATTATGAGAAAAAAGTAATAGTAAATAATAGTAAACAATTTGTATCCATTTGAGGATATCTCTGAAGAGTGAACAACTTTACTATTGAAAATATCCCAAGTAGAAATTCAGCATGGAACTAGATGTGGCCCTGATTCGTTTTCCACGTTTCCAAATCGGGCACCGATTTGGTTTCCAAATAGGGCGCCGTACCAGTTCGTAACGCTTGGTATGTATGAGGGCCCAATGAGGATCCAAATTGGAAGCAAATCGGGGCCCAAGAGGGACCTTATTTGTTATCCAGACAGAGAGGAAAGATTAATAAAAATTACTGACATTGTTGGTAAACTGAGAATTTTTTTTATATTTTCATAATTGGAATTCACAGAACGTGTCTATTTTTATTCGCCTAATAAATTTTGCTTAGAAAAATTCGCCGTTATTGAGAATCGAACCCCGCACCTATTGAAGTGTCCTAACACCTTGACCATTAGGCTA
>JABFPN010005300.1:0-13426 GCA_022817305.1 Leptoteleia sp. ZL-2020 | reverse complement strand
GTACCATAACAACTTGTACAATACTGATAATCTCTTTTAAAATGTATTTTAAATATCACAAGAATTGTAATTTGTCCCCATTTTTACATTTAGTATAATAATTTTTATCCCAACTTTTTTCTCAGTGTAAAAATAATCCTCTCTTTACAAATACTTGTTACAAAATATATAATATAAAAATATAATACAATTTTAATTTTTTATAAAACGTTAATTTAATGCTAACCTAGATATTATAATATTTTATTTTAAACATTTCAGATTGACGGAAGATCCCATAATCTCGCGGTTAATTTGAGCTGCCAACTTCGGAACACGAGAGATTCCTTGTTCGATTCTGAGGTACACATTTTTTCTTATTACAACTTGAAAAATTTAAATTTATTAGTATAACAGTAATGTAACCCGTATCGTGCACTAAACGCTGCAACATTTCATACATTATATCGTTTCGTAAAATATTGCAGACGGTAAACGATAGGGTTACTAAAATTAATTATTAATTATTTCAATTTACTGAACAATATTATATAAGATAAAAGAGTACATATATATGTGAAAGCAGAAGCCTGAAAGTAACACCAGCAGCTTATAACCCTCGCGGTCGTATCCCTCGGTATAAATACCTTAAACTGTAATAATTTGAGCGAGTAAAGTTCGTAGTGTCAGACAAAATAGATGACACCTTGTAATCTTTATTGAGGAATTAGTAGACGTATAGAGCGTGTTAAGCCAGACACTGTCGTTACTTGAGATGTCAGGAGCCGCAGGTGGTCGAATTGTAGCCTAACCGTCAGGTCGTTGAGTTCTTAGAAGGGTCATGAGGTCAGAATGCGTGAAGCCTGCAGCGTACAAGATGGCTGGATTAAAACGTCACCGTGTTCAGGTTTAACGCGGAATACGCTTTACGTTTATTAGACACCCGTAATCATCGTCGTTATCTTCTTACTTCTGCGGTGTCTACTTAACGCGAGTTTTCCCGAGTCACGATTGTAAATTTACGGCGGAGTTCGCACAACAAAAAAAAAAAAATGAGCTTGTTTGCTCAGTCAAATTGGTTCTTGGGGCCAGATTTCTCTTATCATTTTAACTATAGCAATTCAATCAAGTAAACATATGGAAAACGTAAACTGAAATTATTCAGGCGCCTATTAAACGTGGTTTATTTTTATGAACACTGTTATTATGTTGGTTTTTATTTTAAAGCTATTAATTACAATGACATTTTGTTCGTTGATCGTCAGCACGATCACTTGGTACACCTTTCCGGGATAACCGAGGGTGATTGAAAATCATAGTAATTCATAAAAAACAGTTTTTAGTTGTAAAAATGTGTAATTGTTTAACAAAGGAATATTTTGCAATTCAAAATACGTTTTTATAATGTTTGTAATTATAATATAAATTACAATGTTTATATCTAAAAATTTGTCTAAATTACAAAAAGGAAAGATGGTAACATTTGACTTGATATCAAGATATATTTACTTCATGCTTTTTTGTAACTGAGACGTCATCTTTTGTGATTTAAATAGGATAAATGGTTATGATCGAGGATTTGGGTTGCTCGAAGAACCCTTTAAAGAGTGTATAATATGCACACTTTACAGCAGGTATCCAAAGTTATTTCCATACACCGTAACCCCTGCCGTCTAATTCACCCTATTGAATATGAAAAAGGGCTCACGACGCGCTAGGCACCTGTGATGATGAATGTTGGGTCATGCAAATACCTGAGAGGATGCATAAAAAAGGGGGGCCACGAGCGTGAATAAAAAAGGGTTGAGGATATTCAGATTAGGGTTCTCGCCCTTCGACTGATTCTTATGCCACTTGATTCGTCACTTCGGTGTATTGCGACAAGTGCTGAGCGTTGAGCAGGTACATTGAAAACATTATTACCTACCTTTATTTACCTCGAGTTATATTTCATTCTTTGACAATTACACTGAACAAAATAAATTGCCAAGATTATAATATTCCTGATACGAACGACGCGATTTTTTTAGCAATAATTGAATATTCCATTTTCATTTTACTTTAATTGTCGCTTACAAATTATTATATTTACACATTTCACTGAATGAGGGAAGTTCTCGAGAATTGAACGCAAAATTTGTTTCAACAAATGCGAGAAAATATCCACTTTTAAGTCTATTCCTAACGTTTTAAATGGACTAAATATTATAATGTAATATCATTTAAGAGTATTTTATAGCTGGCATGATATTAAGTCACACATTAATGTATTTTTATTAAACGTTAGATTTGATTATCAGAAACGAGTCGCACCATTTCCTAATCAGATGCAAAGTGAACTGCACTTTGGATTCTAACGAAGTTCTTTGATCGTGGAAAGGGTGTACCACCGAGGCATAAAATTTAAAGGTCCGATAGATCGAAGGATCAGTTATGATGCATTAGACCCTTATAGGGGGTTCGCCTATGTCATCGTCAAAGAAAACAAACGCATTCAGAGCGTTCGCGCTTGTTTCTTGAGTTTCCGCGACGCCGACGTCGTAGCGGTGGTGGACTCGTCATTAAAATCAATACGCGGTCCGCTTTTCTCCCTCTTTTCTTTTATGTTTCCACCCCTGAGCGTGTAGTGGTGGCAGGAGCAAGGCCGCGGAGGGTAGTCGTCTTCCTTCTCTATCTTCCACAGTATTTCCTTCTCTCCTTCTCTGTATTCTCGGACAGATCCGCGTGGGAGGAGGGGTGGCGGGGGAGGGGTCGGACGTACAGCGTCTGGAGCGAACGAGAAGGACAAGGATAGCGCGACAAGGGCGACGTGATAACAGGAAGAAGAATAGGGTAGAGAGGAAAAGAAAGGGAACAAGGAAGAGGGTGAAAGGAGCGAGAGAAGCGGAAGTTGGGCATTCCGTGCACGCGAACGCGAGTGGGGGGACGCCAGTTTCTTCTATGACCAATAAGAGCCACTTTAAAACACCTTTTAGACGCGGCTCTGCGCATGCCAGATTCGCGGATCTCCAATGCTTTTGTTGGTGGGATAGCTTCGCTATATGGAAATATGATAGCACGATAAGAACGAAGAAAAGCGCGGCCGCGAAGGAATATCGTACCCTGTTAGATACTGGAGGTTGGTGCTCGCACCACCGACCAATAAGAATTGGTTTAAAGTGCTTTTTTATTACACCATTGCGCATGACGAATTCAAATGTTGCCTGGGAAGAGAATGGCTATATCAAAATGTAATGCGCGTGTCTGTCAGCCCATATTTGTATTATGGCACCAGCGCCAGCGCCAGGTCCTCGCTCTAGCTTGATTTCCCAATCTTACGATCTTTATTTTATTTGCATCCCCAGGGAAGTTGTTCGTCATCATTAAATCTTGCTACTTAAAGTTGCTTTATTTGAAAAGAGCATTAAAAACGAAAGAATCCCGCCATTTTATATAGTTAAATATAATCAGATTCACAAAGAGAATGTAAAATATCATTGTTGCACCAAAAAAAAAAAAAAAAAAGTGGGAGAATCTGTAACCAGTATCGGAATTAAATGTTGTCAAATCCAGTGTGCGACGTCCGAAAATCCAAAAATATCGGTACCCAAGATCCATAATTCCGCTGAATCACGAATAATCGAAAGGTGGAACTGCACGGAGCGATGCTGACTGCGATCGCGCGCGCGTTATTCATTCATACGCTCAAGGTCCAGACTGTTGCATTATTAATTAAGCAAAGTGCCGGTGGTGTCCGGTTGGAGCCAATAAGAGCATACCCCTCTCGCCGGACGGGCCGATGATTGGCTGTCGTTGCCATTATCGGCTCTATGCAAATTGGCGCTCGCTCGCCGATTCTTGCAGATTCCACGCGGCGAAGGCGCGCTCGCGATTCGCGATACCAAAGGCGTGGTCATAAGGTGTCGCGAGCCACCGGGATTGGCGCCACTGCTCCCCACCGAGGTGGACGGTGCCCCACTCAACCTACGGCCGAGCGGTCGGCGGACCGTTCCGATATTTGCGTTTTTTTCCCTCTCTCTTTCTCGCTTTCTCTCTCTCTCTCTCTCTCTCTCTCGCTCGCTCGCTCGCTTGCCTCACTTCATTCTCTTGCCGAGCGTCCGTGTACTCCCCCACCTCATGGCCAGACGAGCGAACGGGCCATCACAGGCGTCCGTGTGCCGCCGGCTTAAGAGTCTAGTCTAGCTGTACACATGCTCGCGACAACATCGAGTCGAATCTGCCGCGCTTTTGCGCATGTTTACTCCTTGTATTTCACATACTTCCGATAACTTGGCGCAAGTTAGCGACGCGAAACATGCCACGGTGCAATACGGCGTTCGCCAGCGCAACCGGGTAACCGAGAGTGATGGACGAGTACGCGCAAAATGCGAGGGACAATTCGACAGTCAGTACAGTAAATGCGAATTGACTTCGCAGAAACTAGACAGTGGTGATCGGGTTGTCCGCTGACATTTGGTTTATTGGGCGCGAAACTAGGATCGACGAGTTTGTGACCGGTCTGGTGCCGCACAGTGCCCACCCCCGTGGATCGAATGACAGTTCTCACGTGGTCTGTAAGTCAGTCATGCGGTAGTACTGTCGCGATCTTGATTTTAGTGAACCTTGTGTCGTGTTGCTGACAGCGGTGTTTCATGACGTGGGTGACAGTTGTGCGTAAATCGAGGAACACGGAAGAGAGAGTGGGATTCAAAACAAAACGGTACCGTTTGGTTGTTCGCTCAGTTGTGACGTTAAGAGAGACATAGAGGGGAAATTGTCAGCGTTGGTTTGGGGCCAGTACCAAGGAACCCTTGTTTGGGGTCTACTGAAGAGTTCGATTAGGATTAGGGGTGGTCCCTTGTTTTTGTCAGGCGTGATTGTGGAGAGTGCACGTTGGATCTCGCGGCGTGGTCGACTTTCGGGGGAATTGCGGATCCCAGGGTCGCGGTGGCGGGTTCCGGGGTTCTCGCGTTGATACCCGAAAAAGGGTTATCAGTTCCGGGCGTGCAGGCAAAAACGAAATCCGCAGGGCTGGCGGGTCTGGATAGCGAAGCGGTACGCCGGTGGGTAGTGGAAGCCGCGCGTACCGTGCGGCAAATTCCGCATCCAGTGATAGTGCCGCAGCAGCAGCCGCTACGAATACACCAGCAACAGCCGCAGCGACCACGACAAGACGCAAGTCCGCCAAGCGTAGGACCTTCAAACTTCAACCTGGCGTCTTCGATGACGCAGACCCCTAGCATGCACCTGTTGGAGAACAATAATCTGCAAAACCAGCAGACCCAGCCGCAGCAACCCTCGAAGAAGAAACAGAACAGCCCGACGAACAACAATACCATTGAGGCTTGGCGGTCCATCCAGGGCGGACACCAGTGGTGGAGCTCGCCCGGGACCCAGGACCAAGCCGGTTCGGTCAGCCACCCGGTTACTCAGGCCCAAACCACGATATGCCAGGTGCCTAGGCACCAATCGCAACTTTCCCAGCCTGAGATAGACCAACCCTTAGACTTTTCCGTTGGATCGATGCAGCAGCAGAGGCTGAACGTTAAAAATATGCAGGACAAGTTTCACGCTCGACTAAATGACAACAACGGAACCGGGAGTGGTCATAAGCTAGCTAGAGCCAGTAGCAGACGCAGCTACAGCCCCAGCGACGGCAGCACAAGCGGCAGCGAAGACGAAGGAGTCTCCACGGGCGGAAGTCCTTCTGGTCCACTGAGAGGAACCGAAAATGGTATGTTTTTCAAATCTTTCATGCTTCTGTACCAGCAAAAGACAAACGAAAGGTTACCGACTATATCAGTTACCGACTACTTTACACTGAGAGGGATATTTAAATTTCTCTGTCTAATAGGTTTACGGTTAACCCTAAACAATTATAGTTACTGTATATAAAAAGTTTAATCGTGGTAACAAAAATTTAGTACCTGAACGAACTTTAGTTACTGCGCATATAAAACAATGGACCATAATTGATAACTAAACCTTCAAATTGATAAATATAACAAATTATTTTACGAATACTATTAAAAATCTATGCAATAATGGTTTAGATTTAATGAAGTTTTGGAATAACTAGCGTTATATGATTATCAAAAAAATTAATAGTGCAGTCGAAGCAAATTTTCGAACAAAGGGATAATTATAAGCTGAACAAAATATCTCTATTAATAATATATTGAAGTAACAATACAATAACAAGAGTTAGGTCATGTTATTTCGGGTTACTTCTGTTAACGTAGGACCTGCACAATAAAATGCTGGGCCATAAGTGAAATTGGAGTTATGAAAAGCTCCCATACTATGCTATCAAGTACCATTTTCATCGTTAATCATATGGATTTAATGTTTAAATATAAGAACTAAATATCACCATTAGTGGAAGTTAAAGGTAATGAATTAACGCGATTAATTATAAGCTCGCCCTTTTATTGAAATTATTATATCGGTATTAGACAAAAAATATATGATCTAATTGAAAATCCGATAGTTTCTCCGAGCCATTACACTTTTTGAGGGCAAAAAAGGATCAGGCTATTGCGACTGCCATCCTTTGCTAAACTTCGGCATGCAATTGCAATTGTCTCCGGCTCGTTCCTTGTAATGAGTTTTTTCCTGTATATTTCTTAAGAGTTGGTAATTATATTGATTGAAGCTTCATTAAACTCAATTAAGTGACAAGCCGATGAAAACTTGCCGATGGGAATAGTACGGTCATTCATTTCCATGCGTAATGATCGGGGGACCCGCCTGGAACCGCACGTCGTTTGAACCGTTTCAATGAAATTGCGCTATTAATTATTGCACGTCGTCTAAAATCGAGGCATTCATCATAATTATCGCGTCGATACGTAATTGCTCGCGATAATCAATGGCCGTATCGTCGTCGATTAACAACATAATTATAACCGTCGAGCGGCCAATAATTATTCGCAATCGCCCAATTCAACGCCGTTAATCGCCATTAATCCGACGGCGTTGATTCATTTCCCCAAAATGTCCACACGACTCATGCCGAAAATGAAGTCGATAAGATCACTGTAAAAACAAAGATCTCAACTTTAGATCGTTTTGTCACGTTTTTTTAAGAATTAAATCGAGTATCAGATTAATTATCGAACTGACACTCAAATTATTTCCTTAGCGTAAGATTCCAAAAAATTTAATATTAAGTTACTTTATTCTGAATGTAAGAACAAACAATCATTACATAGATTATGTGTCTTAAGTTCAGTTTCTGTAATCTTACATTCAGATTTCTAAACAGACATATTTTTTATAGTGATATGCGTTTTATTTTTTTAATAAAAAGAAACCGACTTTGAATATTTATGATAATATAATCCACGTTTAATTTTGTATCACCAACTTAATATTAAAACAGTATTTATAATCAAATTTATCTGTTATTAATAACCAATATCCTTGAACTACGATTTTGCACCCTATCACTCCCCTACAATTTTTCACGAAAGTTTATCGAAGAATGCCGAAGTTGTGTAACAAATCTAATATAAATATTCTATCCATAATGCAATTAATTTTATGTTATTTCGATTAACATTTATTTGAAATTAATATTCTTTCGGCATTTAAATCGACTGTCCTTGGGTACTTGTGTTGTTTTTTTAACATATTAATAGACTCGACCTGCTCAACGTGTTGACTCTTTGGCATACATTTGTTTTATTCAAAATTAAAACTTATCCAATAGATATTTTAATTTTCCATTATCTCGTCGGCAGCTGGCGTCGAAATCTAATCGCATTGTTCTTAAACCCGTAATCGGGTCTTATTGCCGTAGTGCGACACTGATCGACATTGAAAATTAATGGATCCCCGCAATTTTCATTCGGCTTTCCTTCGCGGCCCATTGTAAACAGGATGTTTGGCTGCGAGCCGCAATCCGGGGCCATGTCAGCTGTCACTTTGGCATCCCCCCTTACGGTACAACACCCACACGTTAACGTATTCTATGGAAACTGCATTGTTGGCATCCTCATTGTCACGTTACCTCCCCCTCGCTCTCTGATAGTAAATCCAGTTACTTCGAATTTTTCGGTTTTGCATACAACACTGTCTCTCAGTCATTTATCGTGGCAACTTTGATTGAGAATACATATACGATAAGTGTAACGAATGAGACTCAACAAATATGGTGGAAAATAGAAAAACGTTGCGGGAGAAAAAGAGCTCGAATAATATCGGGAGTGGTAAGCTAATTGAATAATTTGCGTTTTTAAGGGAGGAGGATAGATTTATAAATGTATTTATTTTAAATAAGTTGGTTTATGAGATATAGGTGATAATTTATTTATACGCACTCTCTAAATTTGAACAAGTGGAATTTTTATTTTATGTGTAAGTGAATTCATTTTTCACTTTTTAATTTAAATTCACTTATAACAAGTGAGAATGTTAATTTTTGTAAAATAACTAAATTACCATTTATTTGATTTTTAATTTATCTCTTACTATTATTATAAAAATATAATTGTAATTAAATTATTAATTTAATTTTCTCATATAAATAATTTAAATTACGTATGAATTGACATTACATATTTTATAATAAATATAATATGAGCAAATAATTATAAATATAAATTAATTTCCATTTTCTTAGCATTTTTCAAAATTACTCAATTTTGTTATCGAATCTATTTCAGAATAAACTTAATTTATTTCAATCAAATTTTATTTTTGCAATCGTGCGATTCAAACCTTCAAATCATAAACCCTGTGGTTTTTTCTGCGCGGGAACGCTTTTATTATATGTATTCACGCAGAAAAATAAAAAGTTAATTTTATTTCTTTCATAATTTATCATAAGAATGTTCATAAATTGTCCTTTGGAGTTGAAACCAATTTTTGATGGGAATATTAACTGTTTTATTTTTCTACGTCTATGACTTCACTGCGATTTATAATTGGTTGGCACACCGAGAGAAATATTATGGAAAAATTCCAATAATCTCTAATAAACGAACCACATCGAGGAGATTTTCATTTTTTTGTTCAGTTTAAATTAATTTTTATCAAAGTTATAACAGAGAACAATTTAATATTGAACAATTTGTTTAATTGTTTATTTTGTTCTGTTCAAATTTAATTTGTTCTCAATTATATATATTATATGATTATATTGGAGTTTTTCAATAATATTTCTCTCAGTGCATGATTTGACTCTACATTAAGGTTTTGGTTCAATAATTTTAAAAGTATTTTTTTTTCTTGAGTATACCAATCCATCCCGTAGTTACTCTGTTCAATCCTATTTGATCGTGGGAATGGAAACTCGTAATAAAAAGTAACAATTTTAATCGTGTCTTTAATAATTGATCTTCGAACGTGCGCGACGATTCACGGTGTAAATCACTTTTGCTAAACGGAGTTTTGCATACGAAACGAGACATTAATAACTGTTATCAGTTCGAGATTTGACTAACGAGGCTTTAATGGTACCGAGTTACGCTTATGCCCTCCGCGGAATATTAATATTAATTGAACGAGACACTCGCGACTGGCCGGCTTTTATCAATCACCTCGCCACCTGAGGCGCGGGTGTCCAACTTTCGACTTGCTACACTTAGCTGGAGTTAAACGATTTCACGCTTCGCTGCGACACGTACGAGAAAGAAAGGTTTACGACAGTTCGGCGTGGACGTTCATCGCACCGCGAAATTATAACGAGCAATTCTTACTAAGTCCGTTTGTAAATATTTTTTTTCTTTTGATAGGAATTTGATGTCATATCAATATTCCTAGAAATTGGATACTCAGGAGAAAGAAGAAATAATATAATTAATTACTGTTAACTTTCCTTTTTCTGCTTACTTAAGTTTTGAGTTGATGTTGAATTTTTTTTTTTTTTTAATTTCTTGATAATGTTCCAAAAATGTTAAGAAAATATCCCTGGAATATTATTCGAAGCGGGCATATCACATTCACAGCACATTCCTGGGCTATTATTTTGATATTCTAAAAATGTTTCTGGGATATTATTTACTCACCTTAAAAATGAAATGTATTGGTAGCCCGCAAAGTTACGAACATACTTCACTTTCACGGTGAATAAAATATCGTACTTAACTCGAACAAAAGTGGTTTTGGGTTGGTAACCCTTCGCCTTTGGCTTGGGATGCCAAGTTAAAACCACTTTTTTCCTCGTTAAGTAATATACTATTAATATTGAATTATATTATATAAAAAGTTATCAGTTCCGGGGGTGCAGGATAAAGTGAAATCCACAGGGCTGGCGAGCCTAGATAAAGAAGCGGTATGCCGGTGGGTTGAAGAAGCCACGCGTACCGTACAGTCAATTCCGTGTCCAGTGATAGTGAAGCATCAGCCGCCACGTATATATCAGCAGCAGCCGAGACGGATATATCGGCTACAACCGAGACAAATACATCAACAACAGCCGCAGCAACCTTCGCAGAACAGTAATCTGAGGTGCAGTTCACCCGGGCGCCATGATCAAGCCGGTTCGGTTAGCCCCCCGGTTACTCAGGTCCAAACCACGATAAACCAGGTACCTAGTCACCAATCAAATCTTTCCCAGCCTGAGATAGACCAACCCCTAGACTTTTCCGTTGGATTGATGCAACAGCAGAGGCTGAACGTTAAAAATATGAAATACAAATTCCACTATCTATTCCATGACAACAACGAAGCCGAGGGTGGTCATAAGCGAGCTAAAGCCAGCAGCATAACCGTCAGCGAAGACGAAGGAATCTCCACGGCTGGAAGTCCTCCTGTTCCACTGAGAGAAACCGAAAGTGGTAAGTTTTCCAAATCTTTCATGTATCTATACCTTCAAAAGACAAACGAAAGGTTATTATATCAGTTATAACTATATTTCTTTTTATAAAATTATAAATATAATTATAATTTTATTTATGATAAATAGATTGTATTTAATGTAAATAGAAATCCAACTACAGTTTTCTCAATGTGAGTGTCCATGATTCACAGATCGCGGGTGTACTAAACAAATCTCTCTCAGTGTAGAAATCTGGTTATCACAAGGTACACCTGAATCAAATTTTACATTATTTGTCTTATCAACCAGACAATTCTCTATCCATTTTACTAATGTTCCATAACTACCGAGCTTTAACAGTTATTCTAAATAATATACAATTTACAAAATTGAAAACCTTCGAAAAATCACATCTGGTTATGTCTTTGATTTCATTCTTTTAAGAACAGTATTGAAATGGTATCAAATTCGTTACATTTATTTTAATCATACAATGAAATTCATTTATTGGCAATGTAATCCTGAGAAATTACAAAGTGAAAATTGAAATTCACATGTTATACTTGTTGCTATGGATACGAATATTTTTACTTATTTCTACTTGCACGTTATCAGTACAAGAATCTTCGCAAGTGTTATAATAACTAGTGAATTCTTTTTCTACATGTAGATTAGTATCTTTCGTAATTATTATTTAAAAGTTAAATTTAAAATATATATTATAGTTATTCATTCTATGAATAACACGAGAAGACTTTCCATAAGAAATGTATCGGTGTTATAATATATTTGAATTAAAGTAATCAAATTTTTTTATCCCACTACGAAAAATGGTGGCATTAATTCATTCATGATTCGCAAGAGAACCGCGCGGGGCCGTGGTTATCGAAGATCACAATTGAATGAAAAGCTGAACCGTCGCGAAAGGCGCGTTTGAGCGCGCGTTCTCCTGGCGATAACAAACTACGCACCAGGCTCGTCATTTTTCCAGCGGCTTAATGCGCTTGCAGCGCTGAAGATGAATTAAAAGTACGCGAGTCAATAGTCGCTCCGATAAAGCGACGCGCAATCTATTCCGTCGATAAATACGCCGCTCGCCAGTTTTACATTTTTACTCGTCGCTAATTCGCGGCGGAAACACTCCGAAAGGGGAATTGTTTACCGCGTTATACTCGAATTATCTAACGATTATGTTATCGTATCATTAATTTTAAATAATAATCTGCCCAGGTTACGCATTGAATAATCCAGATCGTTCGGATAAAGCGGAACAAGCGCGAGAATAGCGTTACGCTCTTGTTTATTTTTATCGTTACGCGCTTTTTTTTTTTATTTTTATTGGCATAATTATTGCTATTATTGTAATTCTTTTTTGTGCGATCGGTTTTGTAATGAGGAGAAACTATGCATTTCAAATTAACTGCATTATCAGTGCAACCTTATCAACGATGCATAATCCTATCGGCTGATAAGATCGTAACGGGAAGCGACTAGAAATGTGATGCATTCCGCTTACGCTTTATTGCAAAATCTGCGATAATTGGAATCGACTGTTATAATTGAGAAAAATTATCGGTTTTTTAATGTGATTCACGGAGAATGTAGTCCGTGATTCACGGGATGTTTCTTCTAATGAATTCGGACGTGTGTCATTGAATGTAATATTTACAATCATCCTTGTTGGAAATTGCTGATCTATGACGCTCGTGATAATACTTTTTTTTCGCGATATTTCAATACTAAATATGGTTTATGATAATAACTTCAAGTCATTTCCAATGAAAAGTACCGTGCTGTAAAAAGGAAAAGAGACTTGCAGAAAAAAAAGGTTTATTCTTATATAATAATTAAGTAAAAGTTTTGATATTTTTGTTAATTATAGAAACCCTCATCTTATATAAACTTATCTCAAATCAGCTGCAACATCTTCATCCAAACTTGAAATATAAAAATTAGAATAATTCAAAAAAAAAGCATCGCGTTTGGTACGAAGTATGAGGAACGAAATGAAACGATAAGATAAGAACTAAAATGAAAAATACATTTTTCCCGGGTAAAATGATTAAATTTAAATTGACCAATAGCATTTGCTCAAACCCGTGCATTACGCGCCACTTTTTGTTTCGCAATAAAGTTTAATCGAATCGGTGCATAATAACGATGTTTTATCGTAACGGGGAGTACTTGCAGATAGACAAAATCATCATCCTCGGGATTTCGCTTTCGCGAAAGTACGGTGGCCGCTCTGTTATTAAAGCGATAATAGCGACGGAAATTGTTTATGAATATTTTCGAGGCATTAACGCAGCCAACGGGAGAATTAACATGCGAAGGCATATGGCTCCACGGGGCGGCTTCAATTACTTTTAATCTTAATGCCTCGGCCAACTTGTATAACCGATAACGTCCAATCGACGGTCGAAAGTAAACGCGCGTGCTCAATTTCGATTCCATCGTACTCAATCAAATTTTCACAATCTCAAATTTCAGTCAAAAAGCATCTTATTACTTTGGTCCTGTAAATTTCAAGATCCTTGCTTGTAGTATTTAAAATTTAAACCCATATATTGTTGCAAACTACACGGAAAAAAATTTCGTGCTAGTTACAGCAACCGCTAGGTTGCTATATGACATATTACGTGTAAATTGTTTCTGTATAGTAAATTCAAATTTAACAATATATTTTATTTATTACATTACTAT
>JABFPN010005299.1:0-13427 GCA_022817305.1 Leptoteleia sp. ZL-2020 | reverse complement strand
GGGGGGGGGGACATTTTCAAATGGAAACAAAGTTCCAAGTTGGCCGCGCTATTTCGCCTCGCGTCCGTACTTTCGCGTCGCGCTCTCCGTGGCACTCTCGCCGCGTGAAAAGAGAGCAAAAGTGCGAAGCGCAAAAAACGCGAGCGGGGCCGTGCGGGGGGGTTGGCGGGGCGGCGCAGGAAAGAGTTTGCGGTCGGTTCGAACCGATGGGGCAGAAGTGGCGGTTAAACTCTTTTGCCGTTGCATTAACCGCACTCGCTTCGAACGAGAAACGCCTTCGACGCTCGACAGAAAGGCGAAACTTTGAATCAGATTTTAATTGAACGCGAAATCGTGAAATGATTTCCCGACGACGCTGGAATTGCACGTACGCGCGCAACTCTAATAGACCAGGGCCGAAGTTTCGCATAGCGTCAGATTTATCGTTTATACGCAGCAGCCGGAAGACGGAGAGGGAGAATTTAAAAAAAGGAGAGAGAGAAAGAGAAGAAGGAACAAGACGATAAGGAGCAGAAGTGGCAAAAAAGAATAATAAAACGGAACGAGGAAACGACGAACAGGTGCTCCGCGTGAAATTAGTTTGGAATCTCCAACTTGACCCGCGATGCCGACGTCGAACTTTGTTCCCCGAACTACGTCGATCAGCCGTTACAGTTTCGTCTGTTTCGCCATTGCAGCGAAGTCCACGGGAGTTGCGTGAATTCGCGCGGCTTCGAACGAGCCCCGGTTGATGGATGACGCAATGGTCCGCGGTGTCTTTAATTGCTTTGCTTCTTTTCAACTTTGCATCGCGCCGCGATCAAAATTGGATTACGAAACAGAAACGACCCGACCCGGCCATATAATCAAAATTTAATGGCAGAGAAATTGCTGCTCTTGAATCAATCAAAATGAAAATAGCTAAATTAATGCCACGAACCGGACTCCCGTCGAGCTTAAATGTCAATCAATAGCTTCGCTGCAAATAAATAAATATATAAAGATAGGCGTTGGTCTAACTATGGTTTAACGTTGAAAGCGGCGAACTGCAATGAAAAAAGAGAACTGGAAAAAGTATGTAAAAAATGAAGATGCAAAAATTATATGATACTTTTTATATATATATTCAATATTAGTGTTAGAATACTATACGGAAAGAAATGAGTATTAAGAATAATTATCATCGTTAGTAAAGTGGACATATACTTGAAAAAAATTGAAACATTATTTTCTTCAGAATGAGTATCGGCATGTTCATAACTATCTACTGTTTACTATCAGCTTTGTCGAATATCGAAACAAATGTATGCACTTTTGCCATCCCGTCGTAAATACGTGCGATACTAGTTAAAGAATGTTGAAAGTAAAACGCGATTATGAAGGCTGAGTTAATTTGCAACTAAATAGTCGAGCTTCTTTGTCAAATTAGAAACAAGCTTGTTATGCGATTTTTTTTTCCTCTTTTTCGTGCAGAACAACATACAAGTGCGCGGCTAACACACAGATGTGAGATTACAATTGAGGGGAAACAGTGTATAAAGTGGGAAAAGCGGGGTTCGGTATAATGAGCATAGCGAGGTGACGACGTAATGTCGCAACGATGGCTGTTCTCGTGTGGCCAGACTCGGGCGGAAAACGAGATCGTGGTCTCGGGTTACAAAGCCCGCTGTAAGAGGGAGCCATGACGAAGTAGAGAAGCGTCAAGGATGCCAGCAGCTTACCGCCCCTTAGTAAACCCGTCTCGTATTACTAATTTATTATTAGACGTCATGGGCTTACCTCGCGTTACGACAGGATTTTACTGCTTCTCCTACCCGGCTCGTGCGGTCGCGGCCAACCGAAATAACCGCGCCCCTTATTAATTTAAATCTTCGCCCGAGTCAGGTGCGCCGTCTCGCTTCGGCTCGCTCGTCCTCGCACGACTCGCCCTTTCGCACAATTCGCACTTCTCCAGGCATGCTAATTTCCGATCGCGCACGAACGGCTTTTTATTCCGCGCAACCCGGGCAAAAAGGCCGCTTGAGAATTATATTCGAGGCGAAAGCGGGAACTCCGTACGCTCAGCCTGATTAGGCAATTGTCATGCGGATATCGTAATGAAGGGCGAGGAACGGTGTATGAATGAGCCATTTTTTCCTTTTCAAAAACAATTTAATTATAATAAGCAGTGAGATTGTGGTAATTATATTTGTATTGCATAATAAGATGCGGTTAAAGGAATTGCAGAACAATTGTCGCACAAATAAATGTATTATTATTTTTATTTATGCATATCTCTTTGTAAGTAATTTAAATGAATACACTAAGAGAAAAAAGGTATTAAAATGTTGAATTCTTCATATAAACCGTGGGAAATTTTATCAAAAGTTAAACAAAAAGTAAGCAAATATTGTAGCAAATTTTTTTAATATACAAGAAAAACAGTAAAATGACATTATAAATATTGTTGTAATTAATATTTTCATAACATTATTTCATATTAGTACAAAACAATTATATCAAAATAATAAATTTTTAACGTTTAAATGAATGGAATGTCTTACCAAGATAGATAATCAGTTTCAGCTTAACTCTTACAATCTCGCGAAGCGTCTTATTAAAACCCGGTCGTAGCACGGGACACTTAAACATTATCACGTGAAATGCAGAAAAAAAAATATCAAACTAAATAATATTTACCGAGCAAGTAATTAAAGTATCATTTCTTCCATAATTACACTTATAAATCAAGGTTCCCGAGTCGAAAGATCGCAGATACGTGCCCGGGCAATTTATATCTTACTTAATTTAACTTTGCATTTCCGAAAAGCACAATTTATACCCCTTAACGATTTACTACTTTCGTACACGTCGCGCGCTTACGCGGCCCGCAAATTGCGTGCACACTCGCACTCCATTATATGCACACACTCAACCGTTGTTATTCCTTTTTTTGTTTCAGGTAAGAGAACAGTCTCATTGGCGTTACTCTGCATTGTCAACGTGTGTGCGTTGGAAGATTGGTAAGGCAACGGGATCACGTACTCGGATCCGTCGCAATTGTCTCGAATCTTATTTACACTTTTATGCCCGCGAGTAAAACAACTCGGCGCGCCCCAAGGAGGGGAAGCGCACTTTCGGACATTCCGCGAAACGAAAGGAGGGCATTACTTTGACGATCGACTTGGTTGCCTGGCGCATAAGTACATAGATACATAAATCCGCGCGCTCCACAGCTCACGTTTTGTCATTCAATTTGCATGTCGTAAAATCGTTTGAAGCGCGATCGTTGGAATGGCGCTCGTAATCTGGCGATCCTCCCCGGTTCGTATCCGGGCGAGATTATGGTAGCTCGGCTGAGTCGAAAGCGACTGCAGCGGGCTCGTTTTTATAACTCGCGGCAAGGAATCGAATTGAATGAGTCCGGCCGACTCTCGTGAATTCCGGCGTATCATTTTGGCGCGTTTATTCAATTCCCCCCCTCGGGAGCGAAGCGGAATTTGTTCCCGGATTAGAAAGAGATCGACGGCCAAACTAATTTGTTAATTAAAGCCGCCTCCCTCTCCCGCGTTCTGCCGTCGCGTAATTAATCAAACGCCGATAGACCTTTGCGCGCCCACCGGTGATTAATAAAACTTTGCGGAACTACATTTTCATTTCTTATTAACTTTTATTGCACGCCCCATAATTCATGCGATTTGCCGAATAACCGGGACACGAAAAACGCCGACGTGAATTGATGACGCGAGTTCATCACGCGAGGAAAACAGTTTCCCTTCCGCGACATAATCAACTCCCGGGGTTACAAGTGCTCGACGGGTCTTTTAATATCGAATGCGGCTGGAATTAAAAGAACAAAAGGCAGTTCTAATTGAGCACAATAAAAAGAGCACGGAATGATGATAGAAAAGGGATGACGAGTTTGGGTGACGAATGGCCCCCATAGGCGCGTCGTCACGGCGAAAGAAAGGGCTTCGTTCTTGTTTAACGAAACAATAACCGAAGCTGGAAGATGGTATGAAATTTCGGCCAAGAACTGGTCCGGGGTGGGAAAAGTGTGCCCGGAATCGTCACTTTGACGTTTCGTCGCGTTTTGAATTTAAAACGGCAGCAGAAGCTGGCGCGGTGTAGCGTGAGTAATTATAGTTTTGCGGCGACCGCGCCAACAATGGCTCAGTTAATTAGTTCCTTCGTCATTCGAAAAAGTGGCAAGACTCGACGATAAATCATTGGGGCAAAAAGCCACGGGCGTAGCCGGCTTGATCGGCGTGATTAACCGAAATCGGTTTACGGCGTAAAAAATTGGTTCGCGCGCCCGCCGAAGAGTTGGAGGAATTGATAAAGAGGGACGGGCGGGGGGGGGGGGAAGGGGCAGGTTCTCGTGAATTTCTTCGACGGAGCTCGTTAAACAATTTCCACGAGTACCCATTACAGTGGGCGAACGCGATATCGCAAACTGAGCGTGGCGCGAGCTAAGGCCGGGGTCCAAAGCGAGCGCCAAGGAAATCGAATCCTCTTAACTTGACGGCGTAACCCTTAAGGTCGATTTACCGCCGTTAAATCGCGACGGAGTTGGGTCCCGAAGTTTCCGTCTCGTTCTCTGATTTCACGGCGGACAACTCCGTCTCTCGTTAATGTCCCCCATGGCCCATCCGTACGGCGCCCCCAATACATCATACGATAAATCAGATTCGCCGTTTGTCCAATTTACGCGGGCCACGGCTGCATTGTCGGGCGAACGGCCGAACTTTGCGAACCGCGCCGCCGCGGGTTAAATTAGGCCCGCGTTACCGTTGCGCCGCGTCACGGTTCGCCGGTAATTAAAGGCCAGGGCGAGGGCGGAAAAACGCGCTTCGGGTAGTCCGCCGGCTTTTACCGTAATTGAATGAGTTACGGTATCCGCGTATAATTCGACGCGCACTTTTTCCGCAAGTTCTTTTTTTTTTTCCTCTCTTTTCTTTTTGACCGCCCTCTTTTTTAATAACCGAGCCAATGTATATCATCGCGAGTGTATCCCGAGTAAATTCATAGACTTGAAAGCTCTTTGAGTATCCGGAGTAGCCAGAAGACCGTAGCTAGGAACTACGTGTTTACCCTCGACGTAGGAAGCGAAAAGCCCTTGAGTTTAATAACGTTGACGCTGTGTGTGCGTGGCTAAGTCTACGCGTCAGATGGCGTGTACGTGTTCGTGTTGGGAGCAAACGAGGAACGGCTTCTCGGTGCGCGCGGCTGTGTGGGTGGGCCGCGCGCGTTATTTTGCGAGAGGGAACGGGCAAATGTTAAGAGTACACCCGGCAGAGGTGGCGTGTGTTATGTATCTGACATTTAAATATCGTAGACAAGGGTCTGCTAACTTGTCCGGGCTAATATCGATCGCGCCGAAATGAAGAAAGAAGACGTTGTTCGCAAAGTGTTTATGAGCCTCGTGTGTCAAATGTCTTATGCTAATCGCTCGCCTAAACTTATGTTAATCGCCGACCATTCGGACAGTCGGTGCTTTTTCGCCCGTGGGGGAGGGGGGCAAATAAATATACATTAGTCCGTGGCGCATTTACATTCACTCGTCAATTAGTTTATTATTGCGACGGGCGACCGGCCGGCTAGGTTTGCCCTGTTCTTGAAATTATTGATTTTTCGACCCGATGTAGTTCGTGTCATTTGAATGCGAATATTTATTTGCATTAATGATACTGTGATTTCGTTATTCATTCCAGTCAGTTGGGGGTTTTTGATGCATTATATTGAATATTATAATGCAATCAAATGTATACGCCAATTGAACGCAAAATGTGTCATTAAACGTATTTGCATTGTCTAATAAATTTGACTTTTATTAGTTCTTTAATTTATAATTTTACAATTACAGTTTTTTTTATAAACGTTAAACGCGTATTATTTAATAATTAACATGCGGTTTTATTATACACGAGTGTAAGCAATTTTAATCCCGTATTTTGGTGATTTAATTTATGAATATTATGATATGAATTATAAACAACATACAAACCCAGTCTTGAACTGTGCTGAATATTGTCAGTCAAAGTAATGTTAAATTAATTTCTTGCTTAGAATTTCAACTTCATTTCTTCATTTCAATTGAATTAAAATATACTATAATCTTTTTACTTTATTACAAATTAAAAGTTTTTCAAATTACTAATATAAAAAGAAGTACACTTCATTATAAATAAATGAATGAACATGAAATGAACACTTCATTATAAATGATTGAATATAATTTAGTACGCATTTATTAACTCACCCAAATATAATGTCATAATTAATAATACTTTATTCGAAAGTATTAAAATAAGTCAAAAATATTGTCAGCATGATTCAAGCAATTAATTTTGATTTCTAATCAAATATTGGCTTTAAAAATGCTTGTTACGCTGAAAAAAAAACGGCTTGCAATGTACGGATATTTAAGAATAATAGTTTCGTAAATAAATCAATAAATATCAAATGGCTAATTATCTCGCGTAAAGTTTCAGTTGAATAAACGCTCATTATAGATTTCTTCGCTGATAACGTTTCTTACGTTTGCCAAACATCATTACTAGTTCGTAAAAGCCCACGGCACGATGCAGGCTCATTCTTAATTCAAAGGAACAATTTTCAATTGTAAACTGGAAAAAGGGCATTTGTGTGTTTTTTGTTCATCGGGAAATCAAAGTTCGATGTCCACGGGTAGTTTGCAAAGTCTTCTTATGACGAAGCAAAGCTTTTCAATTTCACGAAAGCGCATTACAAAAAGGCTCGAAGAAAAGTTGCTGCAACTCGTTGAGGTACTTTGTGCGGTAATCGTACTGGCGTGTCGCAGACGCGCGTAAGGCGCGTGCTTTCTCCAACTAAAATATCGTCGCTAAGGTGGCGATCGTGTCGAGTTTTGTAGCAGGATACGTCGTCGAATGCTATGGCGGATATAAAGGAACGCGAATACCGTGCCAGAAGTAACACGCGACTGGTACGGTACCAGCTGCATTGGTACTGTGACGAAACTTTTAGTTGCAATTGCTCGTCGAGTGTTGGTAAGAGGCAGACGAAGGGCGTGTACTATCGTGTGTACGAACGAGAATGAGAACGCTTTACCTAATTCTGTTCAGACCAGGGCATTGTACATGAATTTGAAATTATCTCTTTTCGCTCAAGCGTGCTTACGAATTCCGCTCCTGAGACGCACATTAAAATAAGTAAGACGTGAAATTGCAGTAGTCAATCTTGTAAACGGGACAAAAGTACGGCAACTACACTAATAGCTAGTTTATTTTCAAATAATTCATAGATTTATGTCATTTATTACCACATCGGTTTGCCATTTTCTTATGTACGCTGAATTATTGGCACTTGCGTGAAAAAAAACACTTGTTCTACGTGTCATCACGCGACAAGATTCAAATAAGATATTTGACATTGGTTATCATTTATTTTTATCTATGTGTATAATGAATTCAATGATAACGAGTATTATATTTTATATTAAATACTGTTGGAAGTATAATACATTAAAGTATATATATTAAAATGGCAGTTACAATTTGCAGTGTTAATTAATTGAGGGATGAAATTTGTACAAAGGAAAATAAATTATTATTTAAATCAGTAAAACTTCTGTGAAACTTTGCTGGGTATAATGCTTCATCCCATTAAATCACGTGGTAATATGTTTTACTTTAGGCAATTCATCCCTGAATTATTATGATTTATAGTAAAATTTAATATTCTTTCTTTTTCGGCTGCATGCAATAATCTAATTTAAAAAATACATAATTTTTGTTGCCGCAGCTTGAATTATACGTTAATATTAGAATGCTTTATGTACTGCAACTTAAACTCTTGTTGATACATAAAATAAATAATTCAGCTAGATTATTAGCTGTGGCAGTTAAAATTAAAACTACAGAATGTATATAAAAACAATGAAATATATTCATATAATATATCAATTTTGATTTCATTTTCAGTGATGAATTTATTTTGTATTATTCTTTAAATTTACCGTACATTACACTCACAAAACTGTCTATTTAAGATTAATAAAATCTTCTTATATTAAATAGGGATTCCATTCAATATATGGACAAAACTAAATTCTATTTATAATAAGAATACATTATTCTTACAAATTTATACATTATATTTACAAATAATACCATTAATACTGAATTCGAATACCTTGAAAAATCACGTTTTATATTTTATGCAAAAAAAATCACATCAAACGATGAACGCGCGAGGTTTTATTAATCCTACGAAAATGACTTTTCCCTGTTGAAGTATATACCAGGCTTCGATGTTGAAATCTAAATTACGTTGAAATTACACGAAGAAAATCATTCGCGCGTTCTCTGCAAATATTAACCGGGTGATAAATATATCAGTTTGCCGTATAATTTTCTTGAATAACGTGCATGCAGTTATTGATTAAAGCTAAAACTACCGGCAAACTAATTTCCTACAACAGTTTATTGAAACTGTCAGTTTTCGGATTAATCGCAGCCCGATTAAATTTTTATCTAATTTGAACTGATACGCAGGTGGCAAACTATCGAGCGTCGCGGTAAAAATTCTCAGCGAATTCGCGCGTCGCCTGTGATCCGACTAATTATTCAAAATATTTGTTATTCCCGATTTCGCTCTCGAGCAAATCGGGAAAACTGAAAAGTCCATTAACTCCCTGCGAAATTCCCGGCCGTTTACTTTTCCCCCTAACGCAATTATCGGGAGCATTAATTTCAATTTACGCGGCGCTTTACAAATGTAATTGAATAAATCACGGCGACGCGATATTGAGAAAAAGTTTGCGCTACGTGGCGCGATGCGTTTTGCACGTGTCTCTTCGTTTGCGTCTCCGCCGCGTGGAAACTCCCCCGCGCCATATATTTCTATACAGCTGTAAGTATCTGTTTCAACTCCGACGTTTCGGGAGGGTTCCGTGAATCCGAGATTGCTGAATATCGCACCGAGCTTTTTGCGAAAGTGCAAAGTAGCTGGCGGATGGGAAGTGAAATTTGAAAATATAGAGCACTTCGATAGGGCCGCGGCCGTTTGCAGCTGGATTAGAAAGAGGGCCAAGTGTTTCCCTTAAATTTTCATGAATACCGCCAGGCCTTCCGCTTATGCATACGAAATCGCGTGATGCCTGCAATTACCTCTCGAGCGTACTTGGATTACGTTCCTCCCGAGGAATCATCTCGCCCTGGCTACGAAATATTGATCATTTAAAAATCACTTACAACCGGCTTCGCGCAACTTTACGCGCCACAACGCCGTTGAATTGCATTCTTCGCGATATTACGCGAAAATTGAATTACCCTTTCGACGATACGGAGATAATTTAAATGGCATCGCGAATGAGTAACTCTTGCCGCTTATAAATAGGTTAAGGTGGAATTGAACAACGCGGGCGTTGTTCCATTATTGGGACAATGCGCGCCGACAGCCGGCACCTTTCAATCGATCAAATAATTCTTTCATTCGCTCGCACTTTACGCTGCCTTTTGCCGCGCGTTTTTTTCTTTTTTTTTTTTTTTTGCACCGGTTCATCGTTTCTTTTCTCCCGATGACACCTTGCCATTCGACGACGCCTGGCTTTACGCGCGGGAACACCTACGTCGCATTCCACGGTCTCAAGAAATTTTCAATCAAACGCCTGGAATTTGCCGCTGCCATCAACGCCGCAAATGCCACGACCGCAAATAATGCACGAGCCCTTGGAAAGCATTTCTTATGCCGGGCGCATTTGCGTGTGTGCGAGCGACTCGCGCGTTTATACCACGGGGCGATCCGGCAAAGTGAAACGACCATATATTTCACCGGACATACTGGAAATGAGGAATACTTCCTCATTTTCATTCGGCGCCGCGCGTTCAATTTATTACGCCGTACTTTTTAAAACGAAATTTATACCTTTTTTGCATAAATTTCATCGCTGCGCGCCTCTGCCATTTTATTTCCAAATATTTTATGGATGAATTTAGTCCCATTTTGCCAAATTAAATTTGCGCAATCGCGATGTTATTCATTGACTGCGTTTATTCCACTGTCGCTCCCGTTCCTGTTTCAATTATTGATCATTTCAACGACGTTAGAAACTTTTAAGAATGGCAGGGCTGTTTTGTAGCTCGCAACGAAAAGCAATTTTATAAATAATGTTATTCTTAGGGTAGTGTAATCGAGTAAGTAAATGAACTTCGATAATGAAGTTCATTTGCAATTCTCCGCGCTTTGCTTTGCTTTGCTTTGAGTATTAATTCCCGGTAAACGGGGGATATCACTTTTGCTCGTATATTTTATAACGTCAATCGCACCCGTTAATAAAATTTCTACGACAAGCTGTTTATTTTAAGTAACAACTCGCCCGGGACTTTATTTCTTCATGAATATTAAGCGAAGGTTGCTTATTGTTATTCATTTTACATTCGAACACGAATAAATGGTTTATAATAAATACCTCGTAAAGTGATTTCGACTTTTATCTCACCAAACTTGTCGAAGATAGTTCTTCCTTCCCACCTATATGTCGTTATAAAATCATCATTTTTAATAATTTCTTATTGGGAAGCCAAAATCGAAACTCGCGTTACAGGCCGATTCCTCAAAGTTTTGCCATTTACGGGCTTGCAGTCAAATCAAACTACTTCATGAATATATGTATCATTTTAAACTTCATTTCCTAACATCAACTTCAAATTATTCCAACTCCACCATTCCCGCTGTAACTTGATTCAAGTTAAATGAAATTATTACATAGCGTTTAAAGTGAAAACTCATAAATAACGCGTATTTACATACTGTTTTCCTCATTTATGTACAAGATATATATATAATTTTTGACGTTAGTTTTGACTGTAGTACGGTCCCTTAATTTCCGTTTCATTAATAATCAAGCAAAGAAATAATTCTTCCGAACAAATAAACCACTTCGATAATCAGCATACAAACTTTGTGAATTAAAACAATGTTTCCGGAGCATACGAAATATCAATTACCCGGCATAATAAATCAAATTTAAGTGCCTCGCAAACAAATAACTTGAAATAAATAAGCAAAGATACATCAAGCAATCGGCATTTTCCAATTGCCAGTTTTTAATTTATTACAAACGGTCTTGAAAAAAATAATTGAATTTGCGGTGTAAAAATTTTTTCGCCCTCCAGGCATGGAAGGAAAAAAAATGATAACTTGATTAATAACGCCTAACTTCTGAGTGGCGCGAACAATCCGGTTTGAATTTATTCATCCGGGCGTGACGTTATACAGTGGCAATATTTGCATAATGTTTTTCATGAGCGTCCAAACGGTTTTACGTAATTTGTCAAGCGAGTCTGAGCATGCGATTTCCATTCGCAGCCCCTTTTCCCCCAAGTCGTCAACGTCCGGTGAAATATTTAGGTGATCCACTTAAGCCTTAGGCTATCTCAAATATGCCGCACGGTTGGGATATGGCCGACGCCACGACGGGCCAGAGATTCCGGCCTCTGAGGGAGATCGATCCGCCATTGCTTGCCCATTCGAATGTAGGGTTCTTTGAGGTCTCCAAGGTCAAAGACCTTTGAGCTCGTGCAATTGCGGACGTTTCGTCGGGAGGCATCGCATGATTAAACAAAGCTCGCACGTGCATCCGACATTTCAATCGCGGCCTTCCATCCACTAAAACGCTTATTTCAACGACGAAAACAAATGCCAGCCCCGAAGGTCACGCTTCCACCGAAACGACACAAATCTTTGTCGCGAGTTTATCCTCGACATTTTGGTGGGCTGCCATTGGAGGTCAAATGTTGACGCAACAGTTTACGATCGGGTTAAATAAATCATAGACGGGGATCGAAAGACAGTTGAGAGCCTCGCAGCCCAGTTTTAATTATGAAGAAATGGCGCGCACCCCCGCTGCGTCACGAATCAACGAGCAGATTTACGACGGGTCACGGAGATGCTAATATTGCTGATGGAAAACAAAGTGAAATTGGTCGCGTTTGTTACTAGTTTGGGCGTTAATTGCGAGAAGGGTCGCCGCAGTCGCCGAATTTGGGTTATGCACTGGTTTTCGATATGATTTCTCGGACGCTTCTCTTAGCGGGATTGACGAATCCAGCCGGAGCCAAGATTTACAACAATAGTCCCAAGGGAATGTTATCGTGGCGTAATTACATTGTGTTTTCATTTAAAGCAAATCACGCTTTCACCTTGGACTCGCTGGTTTGTCAACAAAGTGGTGAGCGGAAGGTCGAGAAGAAGGCGGGCGGCATACTTTTCACAATATGAAAGGGTTACGCTGGAGCTGGAACGACGATGAAAAGTGGCGCGTGGGGGCGGAAAGGGATATTAACCTGGTTGGCCACCGTCCAGAGCTTGTAACCAGCTGATTCGAGCGCGCGAACGCGCGGCCACCGAAGAATGGGGGCCGCAGTCTGAGTGGCGCCACGACGCTTTCCGACGTCGCTATACAAACGATCGCAGTCGCTCGTAAAACCAAATTATTAGGTTCACCTCGAACTGGACAACGCGAAAACATATCTCTAAATCTAACTTGTCACGTAAAAAAAAATGTAATACCGGCTAAGATAACAAATGCTGCGTTTTTCCTACCTATCTATGCGAATCGGTTTTGCATTTTTTCTTCCTCTAAACTTTTATCAATGTTGAAGTAGCTCAAGGACAATATAGTGCATCGTGTTCATGCCAACTTTATCATTACTTTTACAAATAATTCATAATGTTTGGAAATGTTTAAATCACTTTGTGATTTAATTAATTGACATTAGTTCTCTGGTATTCGAATCATGAAATGTATCTAGTGTTTCGAAACTAGTATTTTTTCATTTTTTTTTTTCCTGCAGAACTGAAATATATTGTACACTCAGAAAAAAAATATACTTACTTTAAGAAAACTGTACAAAGAAATTTTTTCTATTAAAACTAATAGAAAATTAATTAAAAATAAGAATATTCAGTTAGTATGCAATAAATTTATGTTTTTATATTAAAAGGAAATTAATGTTATTATAAATATTATTTTAGATAATACTAACGAGATTTCTATTAATGATAAGAATAAGTCTATTTGTAAATATATAAGCCGAGTTCAGCTGTCATCGTCTCAGTGTTGTTTCGGCGCGTGTTCTATCCGTATTAAAGTTTTTACGTTCGGTCAGTGTTGTTTAATTAATTATATAGTGTGTGCAAATTTCAAGTTAAATTAGTGCTTCCAACAATTTAAAATATACATATTTTCATCTGTACACGGAAAAAAAAGTTTCAAGAGCACACCTAAATGTTTATATGCACTATATAAACAGTATGGTAATATTCGGAACACCTAAATCAGTATAGGTACCGGAACCAGACTCGTTTAATAGATTTCATTTGGATGAATCTCCCAGAGTAGTATAAATAAAATGTACCAACATTTGACACATGACAGTTTACCTAACCTAACCTAATTTAAGGCAGCGTTTCTATCAGACGCG
>JABFPN010005298.1:0-13427 GCA_022817305.1 Leptoteleia sp. ZL-2020 | reverse complement strand
ATGGTCAAGGTGTTAGGACACTTCAATAGGTGCGGGGTTCGATTCTCAATAACGGCGAATTTTTCTAAGCAAAATTTATTAGGCGAATAAAAATAGACACGTTCTGTGAATTCCAATTATGAAAATATAAAAAAAATTCTCAGTTTACCAACAATGTCAGTAATTTTTATTAATCTTTCCTCTCTGTCTGGATAACAAATAAGGTCCCTCTTGGGCCCCGATTTGGTTCCAATTTGGATCCTCATTGGGCCCTCATACATACCAAGCGTTACGAACTGGTACGGCGCCCTATTTGGAAACGTGGAAAACGAATCAGGGCCACATCTAGTTCCATGCTGAATTTCTACTTGGGTATGACCATATATGTTTTTTTCATAATCCATATATGAACATATATGTTTTTCTTAATCCATATATGACCATATATGTTTTTTCTTAATCCATATATGACCATATAAGTTTGATTTTTACTAGGGGGGTTTTCGCCGAAATTGCCTCTATGTGCACGCACACGCGTATAAACGAATAAAACGAGTCAATCAACTTCCGTTAGCATAAATTGCCAGGCGCATTATACGAATGGCAATTGGCCGGCGGCCTTCCATTGCTTTTGCTTTTCCAAACTCTATCATACCGCGCGCAAACGAGACGGCCGTTCTTGCGCCGCGGAGAATTCAGAGTGCAAACAAAACGCAATTTTCCCGCAATCCCTCTTTTTACACTTTTGCGGCGCTATAACGTTTAGCGCGTTTATGGCTGTGAATTGGACTTCGATATTTTACAATTGCACGTTGAAAAAAAAAGAAGAAAAAAAAGGAGAACAACTTTTACTCCAACTTGTAACATATAAATAGTTTTTTGTCAGTTGGAACAAAGACGGTTTTGAAGATTCAAAGCATTTCATATGAAATGTCAATTGTTGAACGGCTTTTAGAAATAAGGAAATGGAATTCTGCCCGCGGCAAATTCAGCAGACACAATATTTCTTCCATTTCAGTCGCTTCGTATCTCTTGCAATAGTTGCTTCTTTTACTAAATAATATGCGGTTGAACATTTAAAAGTTGTCACTTTTTCGTTTCGTTTTATCATGATATAAAAATGTAAAACAGTCCTATGAAAAGTGTCCTATGAAAAGTGAAAATATTTATACTTGTAAGAAAGTGATAATTTTAATATATTTCTGTTTATCTAATGTTATCGGTATTACTTCTTCTTTTTTTTTGTGATAGTAAAATTTAAATAAAAAAGACTAGTATTGTACTAGACACAGAGACATCTTTGTCTTATGAATAATAAGTGTTTTTTATTACAAAATTTTATGACTAATAAAGTTAATAAAATATGATTAAACATATTATTGATGTTTCATTGTTTAAGGTTGATTATATAAATGATTTTAGTTAACAGCAGAAAATATACTCTTGTCATTTTCATCTTGTATCCATAATAAAGATTTTAATATTATGCATAATTATGATTTAATAACAAATTTCATGTATTTTTTGTTGTGATTAACGCACATGATTAATTGTTCCACCATAAAATATTTTATTCATGAATTTAAAATATTAATTATATGATCAATCATCAATTAAGCTTGATTAGAATAATCAATTTCCAGAAGCTGCACATTTATTTATTTTTTAAAATTTGCTTTCATTGCATTTTACAATAGTTTAAAATATTACTTGATATTATAACATCAATTATTACTTTTAATGAAATGTTTTAAAAAATTGATTCCATTATAAATATATGTTTATATATAGAAATAATGTTAGAATGATTATGTAGATTTTGTAGCACAAATTTTATAGATAATTTATTCTCTTTTAAAAGAAAAAGCATACGTAATTTAATAACTAAAAGCAAACATTTTATTTAATAATAACATAGATTTATAATTTTCATTATTTTTTTTTTATATTAATTATAATTTTCTTATATATTTTTTCATAATATTTAGCAATTGATATTGAAATATTTTAAATGAATATTATTTCCATTTTATTTCAGATAATATTTGAAAATTATTCAAATAAGAAATCTTCGCACAACAGAACATTTTTAATTGAAATTATACTTGACATCTTTTAATTTAAACTGCATTAAATAATCAGACAAACAAAGTCAAAAATAATGCCTTGACAAATTTTTCTCTTTAATGAATTATATCTACAAAAATAAATAAAAGGTCATATTGTTTTCCTAAACGATATACAAATCATTTACCATTCATAATATTATATTCAAATATTATTTACAGATTAAAAAATAATTGTTTTATAAAAAAATAAATGATTACGAAACTGATTTCATACTTAGTCTTTAAATAAACTATTCATTGTCAAAACCAGTTAATTTTCAGTTAATTTGTTAAACATACATAATACATGAATAACAATATTATTTAAAACTATTATAATTACATCTTTTTATTTAATATAATACTTTAGTAATATTTCATACATATATCAATATCATAAAAATTCACCCGACATTAAATTAAAAATTTTAGATTAATAGAAGAAGCATAGTTAACATTATATAAGTAAAGAAATATTATATCTTAAAAATAAATTTATAATTTAGTTAAAATAACCCTACTCACACAATCACATATCATTAAATGATCTCAAACATGAAAATAGCAAAAAATGGTAATTTGATGACACCCCCGCAGACATTTCAAAGTCAAAACTTCATTCTATAATTAAAACACTTCGTTTTAATAACAGTCTAAAAAGGAATTTCAAATAACTAACAAGCGCCATTAAATTATTAAAATCGATCGAGCGGTTCCGCCGTGGCATTGAAATTTGCAAAACTGAGCTGAATTTGAATACATTTTTACCCACAAGCCAATAAATCTGACATTGTAAACAAACCCAAATTAAATATTCCACCTTATCTAATCCAAATCGTTTCAAAAAGGGGTCTTAAAAAGTCAAAAACGCCATTTAAATATGTTCAAAGAATAAGAAAAAAAAAAAAACCGTCACGCACTTAATTATAAATGATAACCCACCCACGACACCTATATTTGATAAATCAATCCGTACCACTTGCTCGTGATATCGCATTAACACATTGCAGTGTACATAAATAACGCAACATAACCAAGAAATAAAACGAAAACAAGAAATGTAACTAACTTGTTTTTCAAATGCAGCACATCAATCCTCTGCACGGCCCTTGACGTAACGGTCAACAAAAAATCACTATCACGACACTCCCTTGATATATATATATATATGTATGTATGTATGATATACGTGTATATATCTTTTCTTTCTGCTTTTCAACAGATCTCACTATACGACGTTGAATTGATAATCCGAAGTTATCGTCGCGAAAAGGCGCGAAAACGTCATCGTCATCTAAGGCTCGCCACTTTTATCTCCCCGCGGGAATGTATCATGACATCTCGTGACAGTTCCCGTCGATCAATTGAATTAATGCCGTTGCTCGCCGCTCGTTTGAATTTACGCAATGTCAATTAAATGAAATTGATATTAGGCCTCAGATCGTTACGTATAACGCGTTAAATTTTAACAATTACGTGATTATTAATTAATTCATTAATTATTGCTCTGCCCTCTGAATTATTATTAAAATTACGAGCGATTTCGGTAGATGTCAGCGATTGTTTACTCGGCGTTTCGTTGCAAGGCCTGTTTATGTTGATAAACGTATTTATCGGAGGGTATCCCGACACCCCATACTCACGTCTTCGCGTCCCAAACAGAGACTGAATCGCTTAGCGGCACAGCACTCGTTAAATGCGGCGCGCGCCAACGATATACGACAAAACACTAATACTAATGCCGCAATGAATTCGAGCCGGCGATGGATGAAATACGAACGTTCGAGAGCTGTGTGAGTACACTGCGATCGCCACGCCGCACTCACTTTACATTTGTGTGCAATCGTAGGTGAGCTCACGTCTGCGCATGTGTGCGAGCTTGATGACGGATGACGGAGATGGCGCTAACGTACGGATGTTGGATGGAACTGCACCAAACCGCCATCTCCGTCACGCTCGACTACCCTCAATCGATAAATCTGTTTCGATAATCAACTTTTACCGATATTGTCGGTACTTCGGAAAAAAGATAGTTACCTGCAGTTGTTATTTTCTCCTTTTTTAATATAATAATTCTTTTTAATAATGCAAACGACACTGTCAGTTAAACTATCAGTTAAAATATTATAAATGAAAATTAATATCTATTTGCTTACATGATTAATTCACTAAGCGTCAATTTAAATAATTGACAATTAAAACATCATCCAATTTAATTACAATAAATCAATTAAAACAAATAACTTTAAACATAAAATCATGTTTTTTATACTCAACTCCGAGTGTCCGATTTATATTTTTGCATAGTTTGCAAAATTCGGGAATTTTCAGCATTTTTCAGCATTCATTTCCACAAGGGTACCCAAAAGCCTCGTTTTAAAATTTAATTATAAATCAAGCCAATAAATAATAAAATGACTAATTGCCCGATAAAGCAACCTCATTTCTATTTTAACAACGACATTTCTATTTTATCTGTTATGTTCAGACTTACCAAAATTTCTGTGTTATTTATCTCAATGGTTTAAAACGCTGAATTTTTTTTTATCACCCTCGCCCACGCAAATTGATGCCACGTATCTAATAACGTATTAAAACTTTTCAAAACTACAGTTGACCGTGGGTTTTCATTATGAATACATTATTATTGTTTCCACTCTGTATATATTTTTTTATTTTAACGGCAAAATCTCAAAGTGTAAACAGAGTTAAAAGAATAGTTGGCGGAAGAGCGGCCGCTATACCACCTGAAGACGATCCAGTTATATTTATAACAAGAGGCAAAAGATATTCTGAAATTTATGGAGAACACAATCTTGATGAAGGATATTACGCTTTCAAAGGAATCCGTTATGGAGCACCCCCTCTTGGAAAAAATAGATTTCAAGTAGGATAATATGAAAATATTATAGATATTCTATAAAGCCGAAAATAATAATTCTCAGAATAGTTCTAAAAAGTACTATCGTTAAATGAAGAAATGCTCTGGGAGAAAATGATTAGTAATTGCTACTATATTTTATAATAACTCCACGATAAGTATACACTTATATTATTCCTTGTAATATAATATTGTATTTAAACAAATATTAGAAAAAAATGTAAGCAAAGAATTGAACTTGCTGCTTCACAGTCACCGGTCACATTTTTCCACTACTCTACACCGTTGCTTAGAAACATGGGTCTCACTTCACAAATATTCGTAACTGGGACAATTTAGGCCACGCCTCTCTCATATTAACAGCAGAGTTTGACGAAGACCACTACTTTTCTAATCGGTGGTGTAGAATGGTGGCAAAGAGCGTGACCTTTGACTACAAGGTATCAAGTTCTAAACATTAATAACATTTTTTTAATATATTTCATAAATATTATATATCATATTACAAGTAATTCTATAAATCCACACTACTAATGAATTTCTCTCGGTATTCTCGGTTTGAGCACATTTAATGAAAAATGATATACTTTATATTATTTGCAACACACTTATAGAGACCTAAAGAAATGTATCCAGAAGGTGAAATATATGCAAACAAATGGGGTCCTCCTTGTCCTCAGTACAACGAAGAACAAGAATTAATTGGTCACGAAGATTGCTTATTTTTAAATATATTCGTCCCAACTCTTCCAGAAACAGAGAACAAAAAATACCCGGTCCTAATTTGGATTCACGGTGGTGGTTTCAGAAGAGGATCCGCTAATCAGTATAATATGAAAAAACTAATCAAAAAAGATTTAATCGTTGTATCAATTCAATATAGATTAGGAACTTTAGGTAGTGCAATATTAAACAGCGTTTAATAGTATATTTTCTTTGGAGGCAACACCTTTTCAACACTTTACTTGAATTATATGTTATAGGATTCTTGAGTAATGGAACCCCGGATTTGCCTGGTAACAATGGCATTTTTGATATGATGTTAGCAGTAAGATGGGTAAAGAAGTACATTGAATTTTTTGGGGGAGACCCAGCAAAAATTAATGTATTTGGCCACGAAGTAGGTGCCAGTGCAGCACTTTTATTGGGTTTATCAAAACTAACTAATGGTAATTTATTTTTAAAATTTTGCTTCACTATAGTAGCAAACTGTTTAGAATACAGCAATGAGAGTTATAATTGTAATCTATTCTGGTTTTTTTTACAAATTAAATCTATATTTGCAAACGAATCAATTATATTTCCTGATTTCAATAATCTATCAAATATTTTTCGCTATTTTTACAAGTTTCTATGATTACAATAAGACAATTGTAATATCTATAAAAAGACATTAAAGAGATGTAATAATAATGTTTATGCTTATACGTAATTTCAATCAGATCATAAAAATATATAGACCAATACAATGTTACAGACAATCTCAGTGGATTAATTGCAATGTCTGGATCTTCCCTTTCGAATTTCGCCCTTGATAAAGAACCCGAGAAGACTGCTAAATTTATAGCAGCTGCCAATAATTGTACAACTGAAAAAATATTAGATATGGTCAATTGTCTCAAGGAAGTTTCCGTTGCTCAATTGGTGAATACTGACTTTGAAATTGACAACAAAGAGAAAGCAAACGGATTTATTGCCACTGTGACAGACATGAAAGGTGCTAGACCCGTTGTTGAAGGACTAGATGACAAAAGGTATCCTATGGAGAACATTCAAAATTTGCCCCCTTTTAATTTTATCAATGAATTTAATTTCGAATCAAAGCTATTTCCACTTTGCAGAGCTCTGCCCAATTTTACACCAGAATCGCCAGAAAATTCTTTAAGCTTAGGCGATGTGCCAGACATACCTTTATTGACAGGAGTAACAAAGGACGAAGCAGAAGGTGCAGTTTTTGGTGATAATCAATTAGAACTATCAAATAAAATGGCTCAAGATCCGGAATACTTCAAACACCAATTGATCCCTAAATTACAAAAGAAGATTCCCATTTTTAATATTACAAAGTATTTTGTACCAGATGCATTCAGCAAATACCTGAACATTTTTGACAACTCAAAGCAAACATTGGAAAGCATAAAGAACGCCGTAGGGGATGCATTATTCAATGTACCAGCTTATTTAACTGCAAAATATTGGGCAAAAAAATCTAAAGCAATATTTTATAGCTTTGATCATAATGGGAAACAAAAAAATGGATCGAAATTTCTCTCGGGCTCCCCTCTTGTCAGTAAAAATCCACCACCGCAAGGTATCATTCATGATTCCATTATATACATATATATATATATATATATATATATATATATATATATTTTTTGGTACAAATTATACTAAATTAGTATTACCTAATTATAACTACTAACTACCTTACCTTTTTCTCTGCGAGTGTATGAATACATTCTGGATTGGGGGTCACTGTTTCTACTCATATTTATTTAAATTGATGCACTACGCCAATAGACTTTCCTGAAAATCATAAATAACAAAAAATTATATTGACCGAAAATAATGCATAATATCTAATTTAGTATTAGAACAACAAAAGAAATATAAATACATAAACATGAATACTCTAGACAGAAAAAAATAATTTAGTATACAGAATTTATTAAAGATATTTCTACTTTCAAGTCTGAATAAAAGGACAACAAATATTTGTATGTTATTGCAAAATAAAGGTAAAGATTGTTTACGTGTCTAAATTAACATACATAACAATTATCAAATAATATTTTATCTGATAATGTTCTATATCTTAGGAGTACCAAACACATCAGATAATCAAGGTTCTAGTGTTCATAGTATTTACTCCACGAGGAAAAAAGTGGTTTTAAGTTGGTAACCCAAGCCAAAGGCGAAGAATTACCAACCTGAAACCACTTTTGTTCGAGTTGAGTACGATATTTTACTTACCGTGAAAATGAAATATGTTGGTAGTCTACAAGACATTTTATTTTTAAGGGGAGTAAAATAATTATTTAGGTGACAACCATTGATTATTTTAGATAGCATAATATTTGTTTTAGGCGATTTCCATTCAATATTATACATAATATTAAATAAATATTTTGTCAGTGTAACATTAATCAAACATAAAATGTGTATTTTATGACTTATTAATTAGGAGGGGCAATACATGGCGATGACCTTGGATATATTTTTGATCAAAATACTATAACTGGAGAAAAAATGCCAATTAAGGAAACATTAAATAAGGAAGATGAAGATGTGGCCGAAACTTTTACGGATATGGTAGCACAATTCGCTAGAAGTGGTAATTATGTAATCAAAGATGAATCTGGGGAGAAAATAAACACATCTTTCTCTGAAGCTGACAACCATTATATTAGTATAGGAAAGAAACCGAAACTGATGAAAAACTTCCGGTAATTATTCCTTATTACAGTAATTTACCTTTCTTTTTGGCATTAACAAATTATATATTTGTATCTACTACATGTATATGTTTTAATTGAATTTAACATTATAGATATTGTGAAATGGGACTTTGGATTGGAATTGCTCAACGCTTGCAATCAGCAACATGCAGTTTTTTGAAAACTACCTTGGAAACAGTCAATACTGTAGTTGAAACCCCTATAAAAGTTATAGGAAAAGTTGATTCTGGAATAGATACTGTAGTTCAAACAGTTCCTGTATCTAAAATTTTACAGATTGGTGACAAAAATCCACAGAATACTACTAAAGATACTAAAAAAGTTGGAGAGTTGGTACCAAAAATTAGAAATTATTTAAACCCATTCGGTTGAAACAAATATAAACATTTCCTTGAAATATTGTAAACAATATGCAAGAATTTGTTCTACATAGAAGTTAAAGTATTAATAAAAGTACTGAATTAGCATTGTAATTGTGTTGTTTTAGTGATCATCCCCTTAATTTAATAATAATAATAAAGATAATAATATTCTAACTTTTTTCTCTCTGAGCTTATCTTAGTTACTTTATAATACATAGACAATTATTATATAAATTATTATATAAAGAATTATTTGATCATTATTTGTATAATATATTTGAAAAGATATTTTAACATATTTTTTACTTCATAATTTGTTTCACTTTATTTTTAAATAAGTTAAAAATGCACAATAAATTAAGCATTTATTCATAAAATTAAGTTAAAAATAAATCTGATTCAAATTAAGAAATCTACTTAGATTGATTTTCTTAACTTATTTATTGACTCTGCTCAAAAGACCCATAGAAATATCTTTATGTAGAAAAAAATTTTAATTGCATATAAAATAGAAAAAACTTAGCAACCTTAATGCAACTTTGAAATATTTTTAATAGAATATCTTTAACGTAATTCACTAAAATTTATTAAATCTGTATACTTATTTGTTATGAATGATAATTCTGTTTTACTTAAGACTATTAAAATTTGATAATACTCATAATATATATGGTTGAGAACAATAAAAATTAAAAGTTTGCCTGATAATAGTTTTTTTTTTATTTTTTTTTTAACAAGATCTTATAAATGGAGAATGCATTAATTGCAATTTGATATTACTGCTTAGTAGAAATAATATCAAACTAAACTAAGTCTCACACCTTAGATTTAATCTTGTTTGTTGAGAATAGCAGTTTACAACTTCAACTTGGTTCTTCTCCAGTGACGTCTCTTTGCATTATAACTGAAAACAACATTTTATTTTTATTAGTAAGATATATATTTCAAATAAATCTAACAATATATGCAAATAATATTGCAGTGTCTCAATATTTTGTGCTTGAATAAATCATACATTATTTACTCGAGGCACAAATAAGAACTTTTACTCTCCGAATTCCTGTAGCACCAATCGTCCACATAGAAAGATCAGTGACTCTAGGTTCGGTTTATATACATTTAAAAAAATCCAATACATATTATACATCATTTATCATGTACCTTATATTTATTAGTTATCATCAATTATATATATTATATTTACTATACAAGATTATATTTTCAATTACATCTTTGGGCATTATACGTATATCTTATAAAACAACATTATAACCTCAAAGTTTTGCGTCAACAGTAGTAACATAAAAAGCAAAATATATGATCGACAAAATCAAATACAAAAAAATACACTGAGTTTAATTTCATAAATGAACAATGTTTAAAAAAATTTCTTTATTTTATTTATATTTACCGGATAGTATTTCCTGTCCGCATTCTAACCCATTGTGGAATTGGTCTGTTTTGTTTTAACTTTTTGGCAAGTTTGCGCTTGATGATGAAAGTTTTGTGAGACGACTGAAAAAGAAAAATAATATTTAGATTATATTAAGGAAATTCATTAAAAAAAGAATAATTTACATATCAATTTATATAAATATTTTATTAAATTCAAGTTACCATCTTGTCGCTTATACAATTTTTCGTCGTAAAGAGGAAATAACAGGAAATAACGTGGATTTAGATGCGTTCTTTAACACAATATAATATGAGCTGCGATTGGCTTTTTCACAGCCAATCATTGTGGTAGAATTCCCGCCATGAATTTAAATATTCTTTTATGTTTAATTATATCAATAAAGTATATTAATAAAATGGATATTAAATAAATCAAATAATTATTGAACTATTGATGTATTTCATTATAGCACATGTTATAAATTGAAACAATTAAAGTAGCCATTTATTTTTATAAACAAAACAATGTTTCTAAGTAAAAAATATTTATATTTCTACATAATATTATATTATTAAAAATACAAATTTGTCTAATTGAAAATGCATCCCATCAATGATGGAAATTTAAATACACAAATTTACGTATTTAAAAAAATTGATTTTGTAGACAGATAAAATTATAGACTCCGAATGAACATGGATTACTTTATGATTTGAAGTTGTCTGACAACTTTGAATACGCTTACTATTGCTAACTTAACCTAAAAGTGATGACAAGCGTATTTTTCCCCGTTAACTTGCAGTGCAAATTATGATTTTATAATCTTCGTAATAGAACAAAAACTATAAATTAAGTATTTCGTTAATGAAATAACGTCGATATATTTTAAGAGCCAAAATGACGCTCATGAGTAAAGTAAGTGGATTACATTAAAAAAAACAAACTTTATGAAAATGCTTTATGATTAATAATAAACTTTGCCTTTAAAGATGGAAATAGATGAGAAACTTGGAAAGGGAGAAGGTTTTAAACAATATTATATCACGAAAATTGAAGAACTCCAACTGATTGTTGCTGAAAAAAGTCAAAATTTAAGACGATTGCAAGCTCAGCGTAATGAACTAAATGCCAAAGGTAAATGCATTCATTTGTCAGCTTTAACAATATAATTGTTTTAACATTCTCATATAATTAAACTGACAGATTTTAAATTTGAATACTTTGAGATTATAAATAATATAGTTTCTAACAATAATAATTTATAAACTCTAATAAAGGAAAGTAAAGGTAAAAGATGAGAAAGAACGTTAGAAAAGAATAAGAATGTATTAGTGTTGAACAAAGATATGCCTTTCTTAAAATACAGATGAAATATTGCAACAAATAAATAATAAATTGAATTTAATATAAATTATATTTTGATTTAGTTTTTTGCTATATTATATTAAAACTTCATTTATATCAATTACATTTCTCTGTAATTATCAAAAAATAATATAAATATCTAATGTCAAATGCTTTTCAACTTGTAAGATTTTATTTATATCAAAATCACTAATATAAGATTGTTATACATAAATTTAATATATTAATAGTCACAACTGTCAGATGTTTAACAGTTTATGATACAATAAAAATTGTATATCTGAACAACTAAATTACCTTATATGTTTTCTTTATATAGTAAATATAAATATTATGAAAATTTTTATTTAATAATAATTGACTTTTAGAACATCACAGTGAATTGTTATATATAACAAATTATTTATTATACCTTTTTATTTTTATTATGCCACAGTTAGAATGCTCCGAGAAGAATTACAACTTCTTCAAGAGCAAGGATCCTACGTTGGCGAAGTAGTAAAACCTATGGATAAGAAAAAAGTGCTGGTAAAAGTACATCCTGAAGGAAAATTTGTTGTCGATTTAGACAAAAACATTGACATCAACGATGTGACCCCTAATTCTAGAGTTGCCTTGCGTAACGAAAGTTATACTTTACATAAAATTTTGCCGAATAAAGTTGACCCTCTGGTTTCTCTTATGATGGTTGAAAAAGTACCTGACTCCACATATGAAATGGTTGGTGGTCTGGACAAGCAAATTAAAGAAATAAAAGAGGTAATTGAATTACCTGTTAAACATCCTGAACTTTTTGATGCTTTGGGTATTGCACAACCTAAAGGAGTATTACTTTATGGACCACCAGGTATTGTTTTAAACAATAATTACTTATAATCATTAAGAGTATATATATTCTATGAATGTATATATTCTACACGGAGAGAAAAGAATATTAAAAATTAAGAAACCAGGGATTACAAATATTAATAAACTAAATTCTAATTTTTGACAAACATTTTATTTAATGTTTCGTCCATTTGATATCGCGTATGTTTTGTCCATCAGCATCGCTAATCTATTGCCTATGACATTTATAAACCAATTATTAAACAGTTTACTAAAATTTAATAAACAAATTGTTCAATTGTACGAAACTAAATAGAATTGCTATTTTTAATAAACTAATTTAACAAATTCTAATCAATTAGTTTTCAAAGTAGTAAACTTTTCATTAAAAATTGGTATTTTTTTTCTCTGAGTGTATGTTATTAAAACTTAATTATATTTAATCTTAATATATATAAATCACGTGTCACATTGTTTGTCCGAGCTAATCTCCTAAACTACTTAACCGATTTTAATGAAATTTGCACACCGTGTGCAGTTTGTTCCAACTTGAGATATAGGATAGCTTACATCTTAATTTATAGTCGCAATATTAATTTATTGCAAATTATTTGTCGGTAATTATTCGGAATGTCCCCCCCGCCTAAGGTGGGTAAAAAACACATGGAATCGATGTATTTTTTTGCGCTGATTACGATTATGCAGAAAAAATTTGGTTTTGGCTGACCGTTTTACAGTTATTTGCGAAAAAGTGCTATTTTTACCCATCAAGAAATTTATTTCTTTAAAATCAAACTAAATTAACCGCATAGATCCAGGATATCGTAAGGAGTAATTTTGGTCCTTTGGAGCATATCTCTAAAGTTGATATTTTCAGAGTTATGGGCGAAAATTTGAACGCCCAACTTAACCCGGACGCGCTCCGTGGGACTATATTGTCGTCTACATGGAGACAATCCCCACACTTCCAAACGATATAACACATGTTTTCTGTGTATTTTTTTCTGCTGATTACGAATATGCAAAAAAAGTCCAGTGGTTAGTCAG
>JABFPN010005297.1:0-13428 GCA_022817305.1 Leptoteleia sp. ZL-2020 | reverse complement strand
GTGTTATCTGAAATAAGTTTTATTATAAAATGAAATTCCTTTTAATATAAAAACCTTAATCTATTGTATATTAACTGAATATTCTTATTTTTAATAGATTTTCTATTAGTTTTAATAGGAATATTTTTATTGTACAGGTTTCTTAAAGTAAGTATATTTTTTTTCTGAGTGTATGTGTATAGTTAAGATTGCTATATTTTTTTCTTAATGCCCCCTATTAAATATAAAACCGGGCCCTTCTGTGGCTCGGGCATGGCCTGACTGATTACAGTTAACCCGTGGCTGGGGCCACACCAGGACCAGACCAAATAGCCTGATTAACCAGTAATTATGGTAGTAACACCTGGTATTGCTATGGTCCCAGTCAGGAAGCCACATTACAAATAGCCACAATGGTATTCATGCCAGGGCCCGGCCAAATTTTTCGTTAAATGTTGGTCCCTGGTCAGGCCCCGATTGTGAGACTTGGATGCCCGACCAGAACCATATTTCAGTCCAATTTGAATTGTTACTAGAGTTCGCTCGTCACACACTTCCTCTTACTGCAATTATGCGCTTGTCAGCATTCGGCAAGCGCGCGAAAGTATTGCAATGAAGATCCGTCATGTTAATTGACGTTTAAATATGTAATTGCATTAACATACAATGCGCGTCGACGCAGAGCGTCCGGTGCGTTTTCGAGAATAACATTGTCCTGTAAGCGTGTCAAGTGTACGCTCCCTCATGGTTTCGTCAATGTCTCGAAAAGCTTCGAAAAGTTGTACAATTAATGAGAATAAGTTTAAATAATGAACCGAGTGTATAAATGTACAATCTTCGAAATAGTGTTTATTTATAATCACATAATCATTACAATTAAGTTTCTCTGATATTAATGAATATTTAATTATAAAAATATAAGATTTGATTAAAGATATTAATACGAAATAAATTTAACAATTTATTTTAAATAAAAAAATGAAAATAATAAGAAATTAATAATAAATTAGTTTAGAAATGTATAGTCATATGAAGATGAATTAATTAAACATTGTTCATCAAGTGTCATATAATCACACATCAGGCATCCACGCCTGACTATTTTGTAACAGTCAAAATCTTTGACAAAAAACTACTTTAAACCAGCTCTACTGGTAGAACAACCGTAACTATTTGTAGTTTGTATTATCCTATACGTTCTCTACTGAACACTTGTTTTTAAAATGATATACGCGTGCTCTTTGTAATTTTAAATATTTGTTATTGTTCGAGGTATAGAATAGAATTCAATAGTAATTTGTATACGAGTCATATTATTTGCTTATTAAAATACAATGAAGGAACAAAAATGAATATTTGAAAATATTGTGATGACGCGTTATCAGATTTAATTGGATTTCGATTTCTATACTATTTTTACTTTTAATTATTATCTATTTATTTATTTGTTATTTTCGGTAGTGAATAATCTATTCATTAATATGATATCATTTATTGATAAGACAATAACTGTATAAATTAAATATCAATTATAAGAGTTATTGTTACTACGGACAAATATCTATTTTTAATGGAGAATCATAATAATGATTTCAAAATCAATTAAAAATTATTTCAAAAGCCTTGTACATATTTATATACGAGTCGAAACTTAATTCAGTCTTGCAGTATCTTTACAACAATTGTTATATTCAATTCAACAGTTGTACTGAAAGAGCAGAATATTGATTCAAATTATATTCTGTACCGTTAAATTCTGTAAAGTTCTGTACAGTCAAATTCTGTTAAAGTTCGACATAAGTGTTGTTATTCGTTCTGTGCCGTGGAATTCAGCCTGCAACCCTGAATTCTGATACATCGATCATCACCATCTACCGAAGGATCTGAATTTTCTACTTGAAAACCCAACACCGTCTAATCTCACAAGTAAGAATAATTAATCAACAAAATAATTAATTTATTTGAATAATTAATAAGAATTATTTGTCAGTAATTCGTAATGAAGTGGTTATATACTTGCAAAATTTGAGAAATTATTATCTCATGATAGCAAAACGTATCAATTTGTTGACAATTGTTCTTAGAAAGCTGACACTTTTAACTAACTTAGGATAGTAATTTTTCAATTCTTGCAAGTATATGTGCCAGTTTACCAACAATGTCAGTAATTTTTATTAATCTTTTCTCTCCGTGTAGAGAATTACATTTTCTTCAATTGTCTACATTAAGAGAAAAATGTTGAAAAAATTGTAATTTTCCGTTGTAATTTAAGGATATGATGGACAAGGTTGCAAGTACAATAAAAAATTGTACAATGTATTCAAACATTTGTAAAAATAAAGTGAAAATTCATAATATTTACCTGTTTTATGACCACATTTTATAATTTTTTATTGTAACTTCTTGACTTTATCCACTATGTCCTCAAATTACAAAAAAAGATTACAATTTTACAACAATTTGGTGAATCTATGAGAAAATACATCATTTAAGTCCAAGTACTAAATAAATAAATTATAAAATACATATTAAGCAGAGTATAAAACAAATGAATTAATTATTATTGAACTTTTTCAGATACAATGAAACTCCCAAAGGAAGCGATACAGGAGGAGGGAGAAATTCAAATCAATGAATTTGATGGGCCTATCGATGGGGTTCGTCCCCAGGACTATCCAGAGTTTTACAGGAGTTTACTGCAGAGCACCTGTTCCACCATGGCGAGGGGTCCCATCTATTTATTTCAAGATGGCAATACGATATTATGCCAGAATTGCCACAGCGACCTGTTCCCCACGATACAAAGAAGTTATAGGAAATTCGATGATTGGCACACATTGATGCGATTCGCGCCACGTCGAGATTCGTGTTTTCTATGCAAAGAAAGGTTATTAAACCGCAGAAGAGCAGACAATTGTCAGAAATGTATTGCAGAATGGTTGGAGAGCAAACACCGGATCGAGGAAGGCGAAGAAATCGAAGTTGTCACTCGGTAACAAACAACTTGAAAAAATAAAATACAATTCAGAAGAAGAAATAGATCTGTAAAAATACTATCACGACGCATTTCACCATTAAATGCAATTTGATTTAGTTTATGTTTTAGAATACACTATTTTTATACTCAATTATTATTTTTATAATTAAATGTTAATTTTTTGTAGCTAACAATGTACAACGATATCGTTCGTAAACATAAATAAATTTTCCATTAATGAAATAAACATTTTATTATTAATCACCTTTTTTGGTCAAATTTAGCATGTTTAATTTTAAAACGCTAAATATGACTCATCCAAGATAACAAATTTCTATAATTGTAGACTGTTCTTAATTACTACATTATAAAAATAAAATAAGGAATTGAAATGTTTCTTGTACATTAATAGTTTTGGATAAAATAAATTATTGTTAATACCAAATTAAATTGCCTTTCATATTCATTTTTTCACCCTTTTCCCGAAACAATAACCCAAGGGCAACTCCCTTCAGGACGTAAACACGAGTAAATCCAACTGCGCATTTGTTTGATAAAAAAAAAAAGGGAAAAATGATGGAATCATTGGAGGCTTATTGGCTGCCAACTTAAACGCGTCACGATTTAGTCCAATTAGTCACTGACTGCAAAACAAGAAAGATGAAATATATATTCTGAATGGCATTCGCAACGGAAACCTTACTTTCGACACGCGACAAATCAAACCGCTTGAATAATCAAAATATTTCCACCCTCAGTTTATTTTTCAATCCGACTTAGCCTCCATTTCCATCAATTAATCGAGTCACGTCGGCCGATTTTCCAGTTGAAAACAAAATTATCCGGATTGTTGGTTCGAAAAAGCCGGACAAAAATCGGTATCGTTTGAACTGTGAGTATGTTAAATTTTAATAATAGATCGAGGTGCCCGAACGAAAAGCGCTCTCGTTTACCGTTCGCTTTCGCTTAGTACATCAGCGGCATTGCACTTTTATGGCATGCAAGACTATCGCTGACATGTGAACAAGATCGACGTCACGCATGACAACCCTCTTTTAATTTGGTCCCATCGTTACTGTATAAAGTTACATTAGATCACACCCTTTTTTTTTTGTTCATCCCTCAGAAATATTTTGAATTCCATTTCAAGTTTCGATTTGTTGTTTGAAAACAATATGCTGATTTCTTTGAGACATTAAATACTTTTTAAATATCGTAATTAAATGCAAAATAAGACTGTTATAAATTATTATAAATGTTGTTAAAATGAATTGCAATTTTTCACTATTTCAATTAAATTTAACAGTAAAAGTATAATTAACTGATGAAAGTAGTTTTAAAAGTTAATACTTTACATTCTGAAAAATGATCATTTCACTGCACACACAAAAATGTTTATTTAAGAGCAATAGAATTCTTATATTAAATAGAATTTCCATTCATTATATGGACAAAACGAAATTCTATTTATAATAAGAATAAATTATTCTTAGAAAGCATATATTTATATAAAGAATTATTTCCATTTATATTAAATGGATTTGTTTTAGAGAAAAGAAATAAAATAGCTTTAGTTTAAGAATATTCAACAGATGATAACTGAATATTCTTATCTTTAATAGATTTTCTGTTACTTTTAATAAGAATATCTTCTTTGTACACGTTTCTTAATGCAAGTATATTTTTTTTTCTGAGTGCATTTTATAATTTTTGATTATAAATTTTTGGCTTTGTCGACTGTCCTCAAATTACAAAAAAAGATTACAATTTTTACAAGAAGTATTCTCTCAGTGTACATTCTGAAAAATGATCATTTCACTGGACTAATATTCAAAGTACAAAAATATATAACAAAAAAACAAAACATTTCAATTGTTGGCCACGTTAAATGTTTCGGTTTTACCAGGAGCCACCTTCGTGTCACATCAGCGCGCACACGAGCATAAAATTTTTTCTCGCAGAAAACTCCGAGCGTGCCTAATCGGAGTAATTAATTGTACCGATCGTTCCCGACTCCAATGAACCGTGATCGCGTTGCCTCTTTTTTTTTTCCTCTCCTCCTTCTTCTTCTTCCACTTTTTTCTCGCAAGGATTCGTCTTAAAGCGTGCGTGATGGTTTCGCGCGTACTTTTTAGCATGAATAATGAATGGAACGCAGCGGAAAACTAGACAGGAAGCAAGGGCGCGTAGAATGGGAGAAGGAAGGGTTTATCTGGCGTATCGCGGCTACGTATGCGCCGGGGCCCGCGTCGCCCGGCACCGCTTGCCATTGTTTCCCGCGGCGGCACAATCAGCGCGTCCGCCAAATTGATTGGATTATTATCCGATGATAATTCCCTTCCGAGCGAGCGGCCTTTTTCAATGCCGCGTCGTTATCCTTACTCTCTCACCGGTTATCGGGAAACGCCACTCCTCCTCGGAGAATAAATAACTCCCCCACTTTTTCAAAGCACAACCCGTCAGGGTTAAAACCGACGTTTCGCGGATTTTATTGATTTTCGTATTATTTTTAGTCGCGATAAACGCGATGCCATAAATCGATTAATGAATCATTCGCCGTGTTTACTTTATTATTATTCCTACGTTTGCATCGGCCGTTTAACCAATTTATTCCGCGGGCAGTTTCGTCTTGGGTCAATTTGGAAGTTGTTTTTTCGCTTGAAATGTGCGAACAAACTTGTTATCCATCCGTACGAATTGAGGAAATTTTGTTACAATAATAAGTGACTAATATTTATCGGGGTTTCTTTTATTATTTGCTATTTATAATTGTTCAGTAATTAATTGCATAATTATTAAAAGTGGGCAAACAGTTCGGAAATTTTGTAGTTTGAACACGTTCGAACATGTTCAAACTTGTCGAACACTAATATATAAATAAGTAATTAATTATTTATATGTGTAAATATTATTTATAAATTATATATATGGAATAAATGAACCGTATATGGAACGTGTATGAACCATACATAAGATATATGTGAAACACTATTAAGAATGCATGGAAAACATATGGTACAGATATGAAGCACATGCGGCATATATGGAAAAGACATGGAAGGTATATGGAACATATATAGGCCATATATAGAATAGCTGTGGGACATACATAAATTTTTACTTATATTCTTTTATCGCTTTGTATGTATAAATAATTATTACCTATAAATTTTTACTATGGTCTGGGAAAACATTAACATTATACACTGAGAAAAATAATACTGTCATCCTGAACTCTATTCCTGTATAAAATAAAGCTCGGCAATGTGATAAGAAGTACCACAGTTCTGATAATTATTACTTGGAAAAGTGACACCATATACCAGACTATCTGGCAAAGTTCTTAACATTGGAGCATAGAGTCTCAGAATGCCAGAAAGTATAGTAACTCTTATTATTTTATTTTTCTCACTGTAACATTGTTACACCAACACCAATTGGCATTTCCAATGGTACTGTTATCTAAACTGTGTTTCAATTTGGCCGCGAGTTAATTGAATTGATTTATAAATAAGAATAATTGTTGTTGCGGCGTTCTTTTCAGCGTTGAAAAGACGTATCTTAATTTAAGACAGCCGGCTGATTGGTGTAAAGTGACGTGGTGTGTGTGCGCGCGTCGAATTACTTTGCGATGGGTCGGGGGGCGGGGGGGGGGGTACTTGTAAACATATCAGCCGGTACGAGACGCGGATTGATAATCACGGCGCGACTTAACGCACGGTGCGTACGCGCCACCTCGAAATATTCCAAATGTCATTGACATAAATCCGTTTTACGGCCACCGTTCCCTTGTTTTACTGGCATTTAATATACGCACGCCGCTGCAATGTCGATTAAAAATCGCCAAGATCCGCGACCGAAGAGTTATTTGCACTAAATGGCACGTAACGAGTTAAACGCGGGCTATAATTTTCTTAAACTGCGCGTTATTAGACTCGATTTGAGAATAGACGAAAGTAATTACGATTAAAGTCAACCTTTTTTTCCCCCCCTTATCCCACGGGCGATTTCACCTCCGCTTTATTCAAACAGTCGCCACTTTTATTACGCATTTTTGGTAAAAAAAAAAAATAAAAAAGAAGAATAAAAAACTATTCCCGTTTTACTTCTTAAGTCAAAGTCTAAATGAATTTAAAGCAGGAATAATTTTATTTTCAATTTATAATAATACTGTTGTTGATTTTCTTGTTGTTGATAATAAAGTAATATGAATTTTATTTCGCGCACAGAATCCTCTTATGTTTAATAGACTATTTAATATTAGAAAAACTTCTTAATATAAGAATAATTCTATTTATCATAAGTCGATTCCATTTAATGTAAATAGAAATCCAATTGCATTTTTCTCAGTGCACGAATAAATGGCTACTTTTAAGTGTGTATAACTTTTAAAAGTGATTTTTCGTATACATAAATTTTGATATATGCGAGCATGTTTTTGGAAACATATATGAGGCATATACGCCTGTATATATACCACATATATACAATTTTTTTCCTGAGTATCATAACAAAGATAATTCTAATTTACAAAAATGAAAACTTGAAAAAAGTAACCGAAAAAAAAAATCAACACGTAAAGATATGCTTGGTTATCGAAAATTTCAACTGTTTACATTATTTTTTTATTTACTAATAAGAAAATGAAAAACAAAACTTGTAATGTCGTTAAAATATAAATCATACTCCAACTTCCCGTTGATCTTTCTTCTTTGTCAAAGTTTACCAATAGTTCCCCGTTAATAAAATATTTACTTCGCCTTTTTACAAGCTATTTTTAATTAAATATCCTTGCTCACATATTGTGCATGTTACTTTGGCACAAAGCAAACATGACTTTAACAATTGTCCTCCAGTGATTCCACGAAATGTTGCAGCACTTTGAATATAGCTGTCGTTCGTATCGATATCCGCAAGCTTTTAAAGGTCAACGTATGTTTCATATATGATCTATATACACTTTACGGCTATCCCCCGCATATAGAATGCGTTTCGTATGACACACGCGTTTTATAAAGCGGTTTTCCACTTGCAGCATTTCAGTTTAGCAATAAATTAAAATCGAATTGTTTGCTCTCCCCGAATGTGCGCTAAAATTATTCTTATCTTTTTTTTTAACCATAATTTTATCGCTTTCCTTATTCCTGGTATTAATAATTTATAAGACTGTATTTTGACATAAACGAGGGAGATTGTTACGAAATTTATGGAATTTAATGTCTTTTTTTTTATTGAATTTATAGTTTACAAATTGAATGTTGGGAGGCGCAATTGGACATTCGGGCGATATAAAAATAAACATTTAGCATTGTTGTTGCAAAAAAGTTCTGATTTCCGAAACTTTCTGGTCCATTGGAAATTCTGCCGTTCAAATATTTTATGGCAATTTCCGCGAAAAAGTCGACCTAAATCCATAACGACTCGTGAGATGCGGGAATCGAAACGAAACACCGAGGAGAGCATTCGTATTCATTTCAGATACGCTGACTGGAGTCGGAGTTGTTTTGCTTATTGCAGAACTACACATTTAATCTTCTTCGAAAATTAAAGATGCGGTTGCCAAGACTTGAAATTCGTTGTTGAGTTCGATAGTTGGAAGGGTTTGATGTTAGAAAAATATTCCCTTTCTGCGAAATGAGTGTATGTTTCTTAAAATAAATAATTGATTAATCGAAGGAAAGTTGTCTTTCGTTAATTTTGGTCATTTGGCAGAGTGAACTAAGTTTTTTTTAGTACAAAACTGTACATTCTTCTGTCAAGACAGCTAGTTGATTCAATTTACTAACACTGTATGACTGAATCAGCCATATAAATTTATTTAATCCAAAACACAGTGAAATCCAAGTAGTTTTCGTTTCAAAATGAGGTTATGTCGAGTCCCTATAGGATAAGTATATGGTTAAATCAGCCATACAGTTTATGTAACGTTTAAATATTCATTTTAGTCGATTTAATATCTATGTCCTTCTGCAAATAGAATAAATTCTTACTAAATTAGTTAAAAATTGCTAAATAAACTCATTTACCTAGCAAAGCGAATACCTTTTTTTTCCATGCATATATATGTGATTCTTTTTTCGCTCAATCGACTATTCATTAAGAAACATAATCTTTTTACAGAAAGCGAATACTTTTCTCAGTGTATACAGCAACTGAGAAATTGCTGACTTATGTCAAACCTACACTTTCTTAGCATGAGAAATTTGTGTTCAAGAGACTATGTTGCCTCTGTCAAGAACTTAAAGTCTCGGCTAAACATTAAAACTAATAATTTCTTTGCGGGAGAAACTTTTACTATACTCCCAAAGAAGTTTTTCTGCAAGTGATACTTTAAAAAGAAAAAAAAACAATTTAACAATTGATTTTAAGTATTATAAATAGTATATTCTCTACAAGCTTTTTAATTTTATTCAATTAAAATATGTATTATATAGAAATATTAATAATTTTGTCTGTTTAATAATCCCATTTCTAAATTGACATGAACCACAATCAAATATTCACACGTTTTATAATATTTTATTTGATTTACAACACGTATTTTATAACCAATTAAATATAGCAAAACCACATTCCAAATATTTTTTTATTATTTAATTCACTAAAAGTTTCCATAATATTCGCAACATTCCGATCATAAAAATATATCTTCAACGGCGCGTGAAAAAAAAAAATAATTTCGCGTTTAAAAAAAATCAATCTCCGTAGCGTGAATGCAGATGCTGCGATGCGCAGTTGCAACGCACACATTACGCCAAATTTTTCATACTTATTCATCTCTTAAACGTCATATTTGAAACGCGTCAATGGCCGCCGTAAGACACGCACCGAAAGAAATTTATTAGCCAGTTTGCTACTATATTTTACAACTCGGAGATATGTCTGCGTTTATATTACTCCTTATAAAATGATATAATAAAATTTATAATATACATTTTACAAAATTATCCGAAGAAAATGTTGTAACCAAGGGAATTGGAACTCGTTATCTTCTCGATCACTAATCAGGCGTTTTTCCACCACATCATGCTTTGGAAATATGTCAAACCTATAGTAAAATTTACTATACTGTACAAGAACATCGAGGTAAAACATTTTATCATAGTATTTTAATAAATTGACGATCAATAGAGTACGAGATTTATACAATTTATTAGTTTTATTATACATATTATTATTATTATACATATTATACATATTATATATACAAATTATTAATTTTAATTGAAAACCATTTATATCCATTTGTGGATATCTCTCAAGAGTGAAAAATTTTACTATTAAAAATAGTAAAAATGACAATTATCAAAGCAATTCGTAGTACTTTTCTACCAATATTTACTACATGACTTTTAAATTTTACTACTATATTAACAGTAGAAATAATTACTTTACCAATATATCCTCAAATTCAAACAAAAAATAGTAACTTGTGATATATCTTTTTTTCTCAGTGTGACAGTGTAAGAGGGACTTAATGCTTCCAATTGCAGATATTTGGAAAACTAAAACCTACATATCTAAGCGGTGGCGTAGAATGATGGTAAAGTATGCGGCTAGTCACTGTGAGAACGAGATCTATTCCTTGATAACAACCTTTCTTTCTATCTTTTTAAAACACATCATACAATAAAGAATACTATACACGCCACCCGACATCCCCCGAATTACATATAAAATATAATAGAAGTGATTAATAATTCCTCTGGGTGTGCAGCAAAAATTAACAAAAGGAATTGAGCGGCGGGGTGTTTATTTCGCGTCCGAAAAATCAGTCTGACGGTATCGATCGGGCTGCAAATACGGGCTCTCAGTCGCCGCATCTATTCGTCTCGGATTCTCTCGCTTGATCCACGCCCAAGAATAAAATGTCTATAAAATAAAAGAAGGAAAAAGGCTTCGCGCGCGCGCGCGCACACACACACTCACGCACAATAATTTATATAAGCTACGTCACACGCGTGCGAGTGCGAGCGGACCAAAAAAAGAACGCAGCCCGTGGCGTGAATCACTTTGTGATTCACAAACCGCCCGGCGAAAGTGATGCGCGCACTTTCGAGGCGCATTTTACATAATGGCACGAAGCGCGCGTTTCTCATTTGCAAAGAATCGCCCGGTCCGTTCGTCAATTAATACGGCCGATTGATTGCATTACTCGCGGGACGGGCTTGTCCCTCTATCCGCAATTCCATTTATTCGCGTCGACAAACGCCAATTAATTCCCGATAGTTGTTCCAAAGTCAATCATTGTCCCTCGCACAAAACAAAAGTGCATGTATTTTATTGAAGAATTGCATTCCATAGCCAGATAGGAATGGTATTGAAATTTTGCCACTTTTTAATTGAAAATATGACAAGAAATGTTTCGAAGAGAAAATAATTATTTGCGGTAAAACTTGACAGAAATATTTTACGTTTTTTTATATTTTCTTGCAAATGTTTTTAATAATTCCTATGGTTACTTCATTCACGTATGGGAAATTAAATTTTGACTTTAAATTAAAACAAATCAAACAATAGAACTTATTATATTATATAACGATCTTGGATTATTTATAACAAATGTTGACATTCTTTGAAAAATGATGCCATGTCATTGTAGAGTACATGAATGTGGCAATTTTTATTCTTCCATTTTTTCATATATTAAGAATAACTTGACGTGTGATTATGAGTAATGCCGTACAGTCATTTGACAAATTAAATAAATATGACATTAAACAAAACACATAATAATTATATTTAATTTTTGGCAAATACTGCAAGATCGGGATTACTTATTCTTCTAGAAATATAAATGTATCAGTCATTTTCCCTGAGTTATGATGTATTTGTTAAATGGAAAGCAGACTGGTAATGATAAAGTCTTGATATTAATGAAAAAAAAAGTAAACCACGTTTAATTGATTTACAAAAAATCTGAAAATGTATCGTCTTGCAAAATGATTTCTTTAATGTGTCATAACTTCTAATTCAACTTGTATTATTTTTCATAAATATAAAACGAAAACAATTAAATACTTTGTATTTTTGCTTACAAATATATACTTTTTTTTATACATTGTTTTCGAAAGATAACATTAAGTTTAGAAAACAAAAATCAAGTTCAAATTAATAACAATGAATTATCGAAACGTAAATAACACGCTAAATTTGTGGCAATATTAAATCACGGTTTATTTTTATTAAACAATTTCGGCAAGTTTAACACGTAGGACTTTGGAAAATTAAATTACACTTTAATTGCACAAATCATGGAAATAAATTGAACATATTTAATTATAATATTTACAGCAAATATAGGCGATAAATAAATTTCGATGAAAAAAAGTAAAAGAACCTGACATATTGATTGTTGGCGTTTACATAACTGTTCGCTAATCAGATTCTAATGGATCACCTCGGTTTGGTGTGATATGTTATTCCAAAACTAGAAAATATTTGACATTCTCAAGAAATCTGAAAGTCAACCTGTAATATATGAGCAAGGACTCGCGTATGGGGGGAATAAAAATGCTGATTTTACGACTGTTTAATAAACGACGCGAATGATATTGACACGCCCTTCGTGGAGCCCGCATTTTGGTCCAGGGCCAAAGTATGGATCACCGAGTTTCCGCGACAAAGTCAATTTCGTTTTTATTTGTCAGTTGTGTCATTCTGACAAGCGATTGGTTAACGGTGTTTATCAAATTTTCTACACTTCCAACATAAAATATTGTTCGTTTAGTCGTGCAGCTTTTGCACAATACGTGTCGCTTGTTTTTTTTTCACAGATTATAATTTTAAACGTATATACACTGAGAAAAAAAAAGATATATCATAAATGACTATTTTTTGTATCAATTTGAGGATATATTGGCAAAGCAATTATTTCTACTGTTGATAATAGTAAAATTTAAAAGTCACGTAGTAAATATTAGTAGAAAAGTACTAAAAATTGCTTTGATAATAATCATTTTTACTATTTTTAATAGTAAAAATTTTCACTCTTCAGAGATATCCTCCAATGGATATAAATGGTTTTCAATTTTACTACACGGAGAGAAAATAATATTAAAAATTAAGAAACCAGGGATTACAAATTTGAACAAACTGAATTCTAATTTTTGGCAAACATTTTATTTTATGTTTTTTCCGTTGGATGTCGCTATTCATCAGTGCACTCTTAAAAATGATCTGCTTAAAATAAAATTAAATTCCTCTAATGATATTTCATTTTAAAATAAAAAAAGTAAGCTGATTATTAAAGTATTCCTTTTATATTAATTAAATACATAATTTTAAGATAAAAAAATGCCTTTTTATAACGAAAGGTAATTCCTTTATACTCTAAAACATATCATTTCAAATTTACAAGAAGTCCTCTTAATTTAAGAATAAGACATGGAAATCGTACGTGCGATATCGGTTATATATAGGTTACGTTGTCACCTGTCACATTACTTTAATAACAAAATTTAAGGAAGAGA
>JABFPN010005296.1:0-13429 GCA_022817305.1 Leptoteleia sp. ZL-2020 | reverse complement strand
TATTAAAATTTGAAACCCCTTGGTTTCTAATTTTTAATATTCTTTTTTCTCCGTGTACGGATATCTTTCTTAAGAAAACATGCTAGTCGGTTATACGCAAATTTTTCGCTCAGTCAAATTTGTATAGGTGTTTTGACTAAATGATTTTGTCAATCCGGACAGAATTTCCGCGTTTATTTGACCAGAAGTTCGTAACCATATAAGTTTATCTACTATGTCTAAACCATTATTTTGCGTGTACGTTTAATGGATCGTATGTTAAATTATAGATTGGTGATTAGGGTATACAAGTAATTAGTTAGGTATCATTGAGGCATATATAAAACACGTACTTTATGGAAATGAAATCTGAAATAGTTTGCAAAACTCTGAGCATATCTGAAAAGCTGTTAAAATTGGAACTTTTCAGACTTTGTCAGAGAGTTTCAGATATTTTCAGGGATATATACACGGAGAGCCGGTAATAAGTAATAGATTTTTCATATTATTGAACCAAGTGCAACTGTTTATGTATCATTAAAATAATAATAGAATTATTTCTGTTGATAAAACATACTTTTTCTCCGTGCAGAGGATTATTTCTACACTGAGAAAAATATGACAGAAAATATTACTGTTTTCAACTGTATTTGAGCTACATGTCCGTCTTTTAATAACAATTCTGTTTTTTAAAAGTAAATATACTAGTTTTAAATGTTATATTTATAGATAAAGAAGAAATTTTTCCTTTTAAAAAACAGTAATGTTTATTAAAAGACGGACATGTGGCTGAGGTACAGTTAAAAACAGTAATTTTTTCTGTCATATTTTTCTCAGTGTACAAAATGATGTCAAAAAATTGGTGGAATCGATTGACAACTTCGAGAGAATTGTAGTTCAATTTTTTTTTCATTTTAAAACAGGATTATTAACGTTATTAATTATCTAATAATAAGCAAAACTTGCCTAATAGTCCTCTTTCTGTATATTAAATACAAACAAATAAAATACATATTTTAATTTCTTTCTATATAATTAAACAGCTGTTTATTGATTCAACTAAATGATTTCCAGAATGAAAAAAGAATCACGTTGAATCGAGAAATTAATTTTGTCGCGTAAATGATGACAAAATATGTGGTTCATTTAAGTAAACTGTTCGCCGCGCGCATTGCAAGCGTGAAACTCTCTGAAAGCCGACGGTTAATCTGTCGTAAATGTTAATAATTACATAATTCAATAGAATAAAACGAAGGCAAAAAGAAAAGGGGGGGGGGGGGGAATGAAGCCCGAGCGGGCATTAATTACGCGACCCAGAAATGCTCGGCCGGTTTGATTTGAATTTAGCGCGATCTCGAGACGCAGCGATTGCCCCGTAATATCATCGCTACAACCACTTCGCTGATTAGTACACGTTTAATGCCATCATCTCCGGTTTGACATATCCAGTTTAACGTCGCAATTACTGTCGCATACTTTGCCGCGCGTCATTGCGAGCACGTGACCAAAAGTGACAGCGCCAAATTAACGCCTCGTCAACGCGACGAATCAAAAAAAAAGAGAAGAAAAAGATGAAAAAAGGAAGGAAAAAAAGAAAAGGGACGGAAAGGAGCGGCGCGCCCCGAAAGTGAGGTTAAAGAGTGGGGGAAAAAGCGCGGAGAAATAAGAGGTGTGGTGGGGGGGGAAAAAAGCGGCGAAGGAGAAAAATGGCCGAACGGTGTTTATTTGCATTGCATCGCCGCGGCGAAATAATAATGACTGTAATTCACGGGGGGGATTTTTTCCTTTCCGCGCCGCGCGCGAGTAAAGGTACGCGTCCGCGGGGAAGAAGGCTAACGCGTCGGGGGCCGCCGCTTGCGTCATCGCGTTCACACCGAGCGTAACTCTTTGTGCCCGTGCAATTGTAACGCGGTTAGCTGGATGCCCGCGCGATTGGTCAACGCTTTGTGACCTTGATCAAGAATGCGCGCGTTGCTTCGATCCTCGCCGTTTGAAAAGGAGTCGGCGAGCGAGGCAAATGTATGCCAATTGCCGGCCAAGGTACGAATTACGTAGGGTAACGAGCGCGCTTAAGAAAGGCGTAAAGCTGCGCGAAAAAGTACGATAAGCCGGCGCGCCGCTCAATTGACCAACTTCGGAGGCGTTACGCCGCTCAATTATTCGCCTATTCCGCGCGATACCCCGTTTTATCAATTACACGGGGCTCTTTTCTTTTTCCTTTCTTTTTCTTTTTTTCTTTCTTTTTTCTTTTCGTGCGCCCGGCAAAGTGGGTCGGTTGTTTGTCAAATTAAGACGATTATTGATTGAAACATTATGGAATACGCGGTAATTTTAGTGCGCGCCTTTGCCGACGCTTTGGATCGCGCGTCACGAAGAACGGTATTTGTTAGTTTGAACACCGATGTTTTCGAACGAAATCATGCGCGTGTTATTAAGGATTTATGGACGGGTGAGAGAGGGAATTTTTCGAAATTCGAGCAAAGCGGAATGTGCAGTTTAGTGGCCGTTTAACTGCGCAGGTTTAAATTTCATTCTTTCTTGCGGAGCGACGGGAAAAGTAATGGTACTGTTCGAAAAATTTTTACATTTATTTGGGAATATCTCCCGGCAGAATGAGAATTATTTTTTTGCAATGAGAAAAGTATGACGGGAAAATTCACCGGTTTTAACCGTGTTTCAGATGTATATTTGTGTTTTAATAAATTTTTTTTTTTTTTTTTTTTTTTTTTTTTAAAGGAAAATGTCTGTTTTATTTATAAATATAATATTTAAAATTAGTCTCTTTGCTTTTAAAAAATATCTGAAACGTAGTTAAAAAGAGTAATTTTTTTCTTCATATTTTTTTCAGTGAATAAAAATACTAAAAATAATAATCATGGTAACATTGTTTGGTAATTTTGTATTAAAATCTACGATTAAATTTTGAAATTTATTAATTATAGAAAAAGCGTTTACGTTTCAATGTGCCTTTAAATCAGTATAAAAAATGGTATCTTGTGCAATTTTTTTTTTCAATACGTTATTTTCTTAATTCTACCAGGATCGTTTATATTTATATGCAATTTATATAACGGCGATAAAATCAACATTATTCGAAAAGCTGATTGTTATTGCGATGTACTGGAAAAAATATCGTCATATTGGTCGGGTCAAGTCAAAACAATGTTGGAACTAAACTGCGAAGGATAATTGAATGTAAACATTGGAAATGAAGAAGGAGAAAACAACAATGTTTTGTTTTTATCCCCTCTCAATATATATATTCGGTTGTTTTTCACAATGTAATTTCAGTATACGATTTTTTTTCAATGACATCACAACTTTGTAGTGGAATTTCCTATCTAAAACAGTCGTTCTCCGTTAGATATCGTAAGAAATTATTACTACAATTTTCTTATAAAATTATTAACGTTATCATTTTAAATTAATATTTAATTATTCTTAAATAAAATCGGCGATCAATAAATTATAATTGAGTATTAAAATTATAATTATTCAAACAATTTTTGGTTCAAACTTGACGCATTATTTATTGAATAAAATAAATTTCAAATAAGAAAAAGTTTATTTAAAAGGAAAGAATTATATTTTAAAATTGTATCGCGGATTATTTTTTTCATTTTATCATTATTAGTGTTTGTCTTTGTTATAATTAGTCATGATTATACGTCATCGTTAAGTAATCTTACAATCAATTGTTTTATTATTTGCAGAGTAGCCGATAATGGGTTAGTAAGCTTAGTATCGTCGTCCTGTCGTCCTGGCGGAGTCTTGGTTTTGTCGCCGTGTGGCGAATTGAAATAGTGGCCGTCCGGACGATCCAGTTGGTTATTAATGTACATGGAGAAAACTGCACTGTTGAAGCAACGCCAATTGGTGTTCGTGTAACAATACTGTTAATATTGTGCCAGCATAATGAAAGGTAACATTACAAAAATTTTATGTTAAATATTTTATTGTAGGTATTATTGTGTTATCATGTTGTTGTATTATTATCTTTAGAAAAGTTGTTTACAATTTGCAAACAAACACGTACGTTATAATAAACATTGACCGAAACAAATTGACGCGGTTACAAACAAAACAATAACAACATTATGACATTGTTGACAATGCAAAGTTTTAAGTTTCCATTTGATAAATTTTCTTATAAATGTTACATTTAATTTTATGGAAATAAGTTGTGTTTCAACATAATTTATTTTTAAATTAATATCATTTAACTTTCAAAGAAAGTTTATATAATTATTATTAGATTTCATAATTTTGAAACTCAATGGTGATGAAATTAAGATATTTAATTATTAATTAAATATATTATATTAGTCGATCTCTTGAACATATTCGAACATTAATGTCGATCTTTCATATTTCTTCCATATATGCCGCATATGTTTCATATATGTTCCATATCTGTACTATGTATGTCCCATGTGATCCATATCTGTTTCATGTATGACCCATATGCGATCCATATCTATTCCATATATGCCCCATATATAATCCATATCACTCACATATGCTGCATATGTGTTCCACATATATCCCATATATAGTCCATATATATCCCATATATATCCCATATATGTTACATATATAGTCCATATATATCCCATATATGTTACATATATAGTTCATGTATATCCCATATATGGTCCATATATGGTCCATATATAATTCATATATATCCCATATATAGTCCATATATAGTCCATATATAGTCCATATATAGTTCATATATATCCCATGTATGGTCCATATATAGTCCATGTATGGTCCATATATAGTCCATATATGGTCCATATATAGTCCATATATATTCCGTATATGGTCCATATATATACCATATAGTTCCATGTCCGTTCCATACGTGCCCCATATCTGTTCTATATCCGTTTCATATATGTTCCATATATACCGAACGTGTTCGAACGTGTTAGAACTATAAAGTTTAGTTCGATTTTTATTTTCTAAATTTTAAAATTTGTCCATCGTAAACAAAACTTGATATTGTTATCTTATATTACTTAAATTTATTATTTTGTATTATTAAACGGTGTATTGTATAAATGAAATAATATGAATTTAAAAAAAAATTTTAACATTCCTAAAATATTACAAATTAATAGAATATTATGCAAATGTGTAACTTGTAACGTTACGTAAACAATTTGCATCAGAATTCGATGTCTAAACTTTAGTTTTGATTTTGCCGAGCACCGCTCGTAATCAACATTACTTCATAAACACAATAAAGGTCAAATATGTTGGATTGGCAAAAATGTTTATCATACGAACATATCTCTTCTTGATGTTTCCTTCTCGAAATTGAGTCGCAATTTCAATTAAAGCTCAATTATAGGTGCAAATGAAAATTATACTCGGCGTTTTCAGTATCGCAACGCGATACAAAACATTACTCCCTATTATTCGAACTCGTAAAACCTTTCGACAATTGCGCTCTACTTTGATTTTAATTGCCATTTGCAAATAATTGCGTTATAAAAATTAATTCTCTAACGTACGGTCAATTTTCGCACTTTTCATCCACTTTCCATTCCATTCTTAAAAAGGAAAGCTCAAAGTGCAGTTGAAGTTGTTATCGGAAATGCGCGCGCATCTGCGCGAAATGCAAATAAGTGCGAATAAATGCATTGTTTATTGGATTACGGAGAAAAAAAAAACATACTTTTCAACAGAAAAAATTGAGTTATATAAAAAAAAATTGACTGTAAATATTAAAATAAAAGTAAATGGTTAGTCTATAAAAGCTTTGTATCCCCCCCTCCACCCCACCCCACCCCGGCAATTATGATACGCAGTTTAACCTACATAAATAATCGTTAAAAATGTATACTTTTGATTTCGTACATTATTAGACCACCCTTAACAGCGTTGCCTCAGTTTCCGCTCGTTAAAAGCTTTTATTTATTCACCATCTTTCTTCTTTCACCTTTCTCTTTCTTTCCTTCAGCTTTTTTTCTTATCCTGACGAAAATAATGTAGAATTATAATAATAATATCGAAGTATTGTTTATCATACTGAACTGAAGTGCATCCGTATTTTGATTATGATTATTATGAAAAATTGGAGAAATGAAGATTTTTAAATATTTAATTAAAGTTATTAATTAAGTTAAATTAATTTTAAATTGTTTGTTATTTGTACAAATGAACATTAAGGCTCTCGATTTTCGGTTTTTATTCACTTATAAAAAAAGATTTAATATTAATTACTCAAATGGTTAATTTTAGTTTCTAATTTCTTAATTTTTTATTAAGATGACGAATATTTTTCTTAAATCAAGTAGAATTCTGCACTGAGAAAAAAAAGTAGTATATATTACCGAACTTTTTGGTATTCCACTTCGGGACTAAATGTAAAAAAGTGTTGTACAGTTCGGTAAATTTTTACCGAACTTTTCGGTGGCAACACCAGTTATTCGTGAGATTGTACTAAACTTTATGGGGGTATTATTTTACAAACAATTCCCGGTGTCAATGGATTACCGAAAGTTCGGTAAAATTTAACGAATCTTTTTTTCTCAGTGCGCTTATTACGAAAATTAATCAGATTGTTTGCGGTGTAATAATAAAAAAAAAAGAAATTGTCTGCACAAAAGTTACAATTTAAGATTTGCTAAATTTTATTCATAATTCATGAAATCAAAAATTGAATTTATAAATAAAATAAAATTAAAGTTATTGTACACTGAGAATAAAGTTACGTTAAAAAATATTTCACAAGTATTAGTAAAACCAATATTACCATAAATTTTTTATCACCGCAAGATAATATTTTCAGAAATATTAAAATATTAAAAATAATTTTAAATAATCGAAAAATAACGGCAACCGCTGCGACAGAAATGATTAAAGACTATTAAATATATAATCAATTTGCAATAATATTCGTTCTAATTTCCTTTTTTTAAACTTCTATTTGAATTATAAAACAAAACTCTATTATCTATTAACAATATAAAATGTTCGGTCCAATATCTTACTCAATTCATCCACATAAATAATACCAATACTATTAGTTTTTAAATAAAAAAACCACAACCTTAAATTAACAAAAAAAAAAAAAAAAATAGAATATAAGTTCATAATTAATTAAAAGGAGTGTATAAAATTTAAACAATACTTATCTCCCAGTTTATCATTAAATCTTTGACTTCGTCAAATCAATTTACGCGCCACTTGAAATAACGAACAGAAAACCACGCATTTTTCTGATCCATTCCTAATTGAATACCAAAGACATCAATTTGTCATACTGTTTTGCCCGAAGAGTGCTATTATTATATAGAATACTTTTTTTTTTAACGATGGGCGTAATTCGGCTCGACGGCCAAAGTCGAGAAAACGTCGGCGTAATTAGTCGGCGCGTGACAAATTCGTAACGGGAATAAATGTTTATAACGCCGGCGGGGGGACTTTACGAACGGGTAAAACATTCGAGCGAGCACTCGAGAGCGCCATCGATTCTTTCCCTACACCCCCCCACCCCCCTCCCCGTCTATAATTGGTACAACGAAAATTTGAGTCCGCTGCGCGGCACTCGATATTTGCGCAACGACCCTTCGCAATCAAACTGCGACGTTTCACGTTTTTCGCCAGTTAATGGGATAGAGTCAGAAATTTGAAGATTACATCGCACGGAGAATTGCTTTCGGTGTCATATAGGGGCTGCCGATAATTATATTACTTTCGAATAAATGTAGATTCAGTGTTCACAAACTGAAATAAATGTAATTCGTGAATCAAAATTTTTCGCTCGGTTTTACGCGAGCGTCGTCTGGTAAAGGGACATGGGAAGTGTGTGTGAGAAAGAGAGAGAGAGAGAGAAAAAGAAAAGGAAAAATTTTGGAGACAAAAAAGTGCTAGCCAATAGCAATTACTCTTTTTTTTTTCTTTCTTTCTTTCGCCTTTTCCCTCATTTTTTGCACTCATTTTTATTCTCTTTTTTTTTTTTCTTGTTTGTCCACTTTTTTCCACTTTCTTTTCCGACCAATTATTTCCCGATCGATTAAAATGGATAGGTTCGATTCCAAAATTAAATACGCCGCGCGCGCTACGAAATTCATGACGGTTTACATTAATTGTTAGCTGCATAATTGAAGCGATCGAAATTACTGATAATAAACAGCGCGCATTGAGCGCGCGGTGATTATTATTTCGAGATTTTCGAATTTTTCCTGCCGCGTATGGTGCGCGCGCGCGCGCGCATCTGAATGATTAATACAAAAATGCGTTTCAGTTCGCATTCATCATTTATCCGTACGAATGTGCGCGGTACCTCCCGTTAACGGCGACGATGGAAAAGCGGAACGCATCAAGATATCCGCGGTGAATTTTGATCGCCGATAAAAAGAGATTTTCGGTTTGACTGATCATTACACGGACGGGTTAAATTGAATAATTGCGCCGGTGGTAGGAAGGTAATGGAAAAAAACAAAACAACGAGAAAAAAAAGAAAGGTATTGGCTCGCATTTAAATACGCCCGCTACCCGTTGATATATTTATTTCCGCCGAATAACCGAGGGAAAACTCGCCGGGAAATGAATAATAATAAATCGTGGGAGCGCGGCGGCGATTTGGTAAATATTAATCGTTGCATTTTAAGACGCCGCTGGGGCATTGCTTTATTTCCAATTTGGTTATTTGATTAAGTTAATTAATGCGCCGGCAAATAAATGGCTCCTTTCTTTAACATTTATTTGCATAGCAAAAAAGAAAGAGTTAAATATTAAAAGTGAAATCCTTTTTTTTGGCACGAAAAAAAAAAAAACGTTCTCATTTAGAACTTTTCAAAACTGTTTATATAAGAGTAATAGAATCTTCTTGTGTTCAATAGATTTTCTATTTATTGGTAACAAAAATTCGTAGGAATAATTCTATTTGTGATAAATAGATTCTATTTAATTTAAATAGAAATCCAACTTTTTTCTCAGTGTATTGAATTCGGTAGGAATTTTGTTAAAAGTTATATTTACAATAAATTAAGGTATTAAAGAGGATATATCTTTTTTTTTTTTTTTTTTTTGGAACTGTTAGTCTTTTTTTCTTCGTACAGAATTCGCGTGTCAGAAGTATAATTTGGGGTGAAGAGGAATTCTAGGCAGTTACCATTTATTCTTATTATAAATAGAATTTCATTTTGTCCACAAAATGAATAGAAATTCTATTTTATTATTCTTAAATGGACACTTTTTTTAATATATATAAAGTACTGAAAATTTACTAAAAACTTAATAATAACAAAGAAATTTTCAAAATTGTCATTCTTATAAATTTGACATTTTTTATAAATACACAACACTTTCATGTGCAAAACATTTTTTAATACAAAATTTTTCTCATTGCTTTAAAATCAAATTTTACGATGTTCAAACAAATTAATTTTAAATGCAGTTTTAAGATAGATTAGTCGATTTTGTAAAGAGAAATTTAACACTTTACAAAATAATATACTAATTTTTTGTCTAACTTTTTCTAAGTACGGATGAAAGCTCGTGATAATTAATATTCGACGGACGTGTCTCATTTGTTTGTCACGAACGAGCGGACCCCTCCCCCCTTCTCCTCGTAACCCCGAGTAAACGTATATTTAAATTGCAATTGTTCCATTGATCGGCGATAAATTGTTTAGCCGGTTCTTTCTATTTTTATTAACCCAACCGAACAATAAAAAGTGTGCTTTCGCAAATCTGAAATTTAAATGCACTGAAACTAAATACGGTAATGTGATATTCCCAATAAAAAGTGGCGAGAGTGAGAGGAAGGAATTAAGAAAAAAAAAAAAAACGCGGAGAAAAAAAGATCACGAGTACACGGAAACAGGAACTTCTGAAGATCGGAATTTCAGTGCCGTTGAAATTTATTGTCGGCGGAGATTGCAAATTTTCGAAATCCGCAGCGTCGAAAAAAGAGCCGCGCGACGAAAAATTCTGAGCAATAAAATCGCGTTGTGAAATCACTGTAGAATCAAACGGCGATTATTTGCTGAATTAATGCGAATTTAAATTTGTTTGAAAATGTCATTCATATATTATTGTACATAATAAAATTTGTCTAAAAAAAGTCTAAATATGTAGTGTTTTGATTACGTGGATAGATATTTTTAAGCGTGTATTATATAATATTTATATGTGAAGTTATTTATTGGATTTTATTTTCTCGGTTTATATATTCTAAAATGGAACTTTTTGTAGAAGGTTGTAGATAGTTTATAATTGCTTGTAAAAGATCCCTAAAATAGCGTCGTGATTATGTCGTGGAATAATATCCCTAAGGCATTTAATGAATATTAATTAACTATTTAAGTAACTTTATTATAACATTTGAATAATATAATTTAATGTTACGTAATATGTCCGGAATATGCTATGAATACATCCGATCAATTTATTGCATGAGTACTGATAATGTAATATATTCCTGGAATATACTGATAACATTCTCGGAATATTATCTCATTATTCAGAGAAAATTATATTAATATTTACAATTTACACCGCATGAATAGCTGGAAAATATTATCTTGCATTAAATAGTATTTTCGTTTATGGCAGCAAAATATATAAGTACATGAAAAAAAGTAATAAATAAGTGGAGTAAAATTCCTCTAGTTAAAATAAGAAATTACATACTTTATACAGTACAATGTATTCCGAAGTACAATATGTGCACTTCAAATTCAAATATAATTTAAAACGCTTGAAAAGCAATGCTTTGATATTACACGAAGAAAAAAGTTGGATAAGAAATTATTTACAAATCCATAAAGTGGCAATAAAAATGTATGTTATATGTGTAGGATGTATTTTATAAGAGATAATGAAAATTTAATAATTTTTTATATCGCTGTAAAAATCTTTATTTTTATCATAGTCTCTTTTAAAATTTATCCAACTGTGAAATATAAACTAACATTATTCTCTTTATATATGATACAGTGGATTAATATTTAAACAGAAAAAGTTTACTACTGCACTGCGAAAAATTATATATGAAATTTACTATATTTTCAATAACTCGCGGATATGTGTGTACTTATAGTCATTTATATCATTTATTAACTATATTTAACTTGCATTTTAATAATAAAAATTGATATAGTAACTTCAAGTATATTTATCAGTAAATTCTATCATGCGTATAAATATATATCCGAAAGTTATAAATAATGTAGTAGATTTTGTTGTATAGTTTTTCTTATTACAAAAATGTAGTAATTTAATCATTTTTAGGTATATAACGAAAAAGAATAAAAAAATTAGTAGAATTAAATTCTGCATGATAAAGTACATGATATACAAATAACATATTATATATATTAGATTTATTTTCTACGCAATATTTCTATTTATAAACTATACTGAAAGAACTTTATTAATAGTTGTTGCGATCTTTTATAATAATTCGGTGATATAGGTGTATTTATAGTATTTCTTGTAATTGTAATTCTATATATATGAAGGTTTACACATGATATAATATATTATTCTAACGGCAGTTTTGAGACCAAATCGCCATTTTATTGACTAATTTACTGGCAGTTTTTCTAGGTTCTATATTCACACTAAAACTTGACAAAATCAATATCCTTTATTTACATATATTATCCAGTATTATTTATTAATTAGTATATAAAGAAATGGGTTCTATTCCTTGACAACGACATTTTTTAAAACCTTTTTTTTAAATTGTACTTTATAAACTTAACTATACTATATTGTATGGAATATTATAAATGCACGCATATCCTAGAGTCAACATAAAGTATAGCAACAGCTAGCAATAAATACACGCCATATAAAATGTCACATATACCCTAAAATGATACCAGACTGGTGAATATACAAATGTAAATATCTTTCGGGATTTGCATGTAAAGCTCGTCATGAAATTTGTTGAATGGAAAAAGTAATTGTAATTAACAGATTCATGATTACACGTCGTTGACAACTCGCACTTGTGAATGAGCGCTCTTGTAATTCGATTTCCGCCGTGATATAAACAATATCGCGCATATATATCAAATCATCGGTGCAATTGAATGGCGCGTCTCGCCGTGCGTCCAATTTCTGACGGCGAATTGCGCGAGCCGCTCGCGTTACCGAAAACTTGATTAGTCCGCGTTTTAAATTCATTTTAATAATTCGCTTAAATGAATATCGCGCGCGGCATTAATCCAACGGGGACGGCGATAACCCGCGCGAATAAACTCAAAAGCGGCCCCACGCGCCGCTAAATTCGACCGATTAAGACGCAAAGCGGTCGATTTCGAGATTCGTAAATAAAAAACAAAAAGTACAAAAAACAAACAAAAATCCAATTTCGTTGGCTAATCGTACGCGAATCAGCCGATCGTTCAGCGGGCCTCGTTATGCAATTTTTACTGCTTTCATTTATCGCGCGACGTTTTTCCTGCCGGACAAACGCTTAAGCGGAAATTGATGAACTTTTTTCAATACTGATTATTGATAGGGGAGAGAAAAAAAAACGGTGACAATTATCGCGAGTCCGTGACTGGAATACTTTTTTGCCTGTATTGCGATAGATGACAAACTAGTAAACATACTTGAAATAAATTTAGTGATAGTAAACTATTGGTATAGGTTGTAGGCTTGTTTTTAATAATAATAATAATTATAATAATATTCATAATAAAATATGAGTAAATAATATATAGAAGAATGTGTGTGAAGTGAAGTTGGCCGGGTTGTTAGTTATCCCAATTTATTTTAAATATTAGTAAATTATAATTTTTAACGTTAGTTAAGTCAAGCAAGTATGTCTGAAAATTTAGCAGCTTCGCCTTTTTAAATACAATAAAACGAAAATGCTTATTAATGTGTATTATTGAACAAAATATTGAAAGTGAAAAATATGCCAAAGACTGTTTCCATTGAGAAAGTCAAAATTAACGTAACAGCCGTGACATGCACAATCAGAGCTCAACAATTTGAAGATTTTAAATTTGCTTCAGCGACACGCAAGCATGCTTTTTCCCCCCCCCCTTTATTATTTATCAATATACCAAAAGTAGGTAGAATTTCGCAATTGAATTCCGCATTTTTCCGATTATCCTCATTATCTTTCCCCGTGTAATGTTAACATTTACATGTTATTTTTTACATATTATGTTATAATATATAATATTATTATATTACATATTATATATATAAATAAAAAAAATAAAATATATAAAATATATATAAATATACACTGAGAAAAAAATTGGGATAAAAATTATTATACAAAATGTAAAAACGGGGACAAATTACAATTCTTGTGATATTTAAAATACATTGTAAAAGAGATTATCAGTATTGTACAAGTTGTTATGGTACAGTATAATAAAAATATTCATTTTTCTTATAACCTCTTTTAAACTGTGTATTAACTAAGACAAGAAGATGTCATTTGTCCCTCTTTTTA
>JABFPN010005295.1:0-13433 GCA_022817305.1 Leptoteleia sp. ZL-2020 | reverse complement strand
TAAGAATCATTTTCAACAAATTGATACGTTTTACTAACTTAAGATAGTAATTTTTCAAGTTTTGCCAATATATAACCAGTTTACTAAGAATGTCAGTAAATTTTATTAATCTTTTCTCTCCGTGTATATTTTATGTTTACTAGATCGCATCGTATTTCAAATAACTTGCAAATAAAAAATATAAACTTGCAATTTATTAACATAATACTTGCATAAATTTCTACTTCGAACGTATTCAACATAACAGTAAAATTCGAAAGTTTTATTGTAGCTACATAAAATTACTCAGAAATACTAAAAATTGCTCTTACGATTATCACTTTTACTATTGTTAATAGTAAAATTTTTCATCGTACGAAAACGTTCCTGATTTAACGTAAAATGTTTTAAATTTTACCATTTACATTTATGTCGGCGCATTTATGTCAGAAACTTGACGCGTTGCAAGGCAAAGGAAGGGTTTTCCAAGTAATCGCGATTTTTAATAAAAGTGCGAAACACCTATGCCAATAAGTGCCCGCGGCCATATCTTAAAGGCTTTCTGCCATTTGCTTCGGAATTTAGAACAAAGCAAGACAAACACGGGCTTAAGACCCGGTTACAATACCGTCTCGGTGCGAGCCACGAAATATATAATATAAATTCGCGCGGTGCGCGAAATCGCAAAAACATATTTTCGCGAAAACTCAATTTCACCGAGGATACAATGATGGATACATCAATATGCATGATATATGCAATCATATGATTCTTCTTTCAAATGGCTTTTCCGTTCGTGATATATATTCTTTATTTTAGAAAAAAAGAAGTATCCAATACAAGAGTTATTGAAAATTCGATTGAAACTGAAAAAGTTATATTTTTTACCCTCTTTTTCTTTTTTGTTCTTTCTCCTCTTTTTTTTTTTTTTTTTGTAATTTTATCACTACTGCACAATGTTAAAATGCAAATGTTATATATAAAAATTTACATTCAAATGAATCCCGTGTAATTCTTCGAGTTATGCGAGAAAAATCGAGAGAAACGTTTTCGATATAATTTCTTTTGTACTATTATATCTGAAAAATAATATTTGATGTGATTATCATAAATGTGTTCTACGTAGACGAGCGTAATTCAACGATTCTTCTTTTAAAGTGGACTGATATATTGGAAAATTTAGTCCTTTTTGTTGAATTAAACCAAAAAGAAAAAATAAAACATTTGTACTCCTCTATCCGTGTTCTTTTCTTATAAATTATATTTTATTAAGGTTTACGTGAGTGCATTTGTTTATAACATTTTAATAAATTGAGAAAAAAATTCCTTAAGAGGGATTACCATGATTTATAGTAATAAAAAATAATTATCATATGTTCGTAATTGCAACATAACCTAATAAACAATAAAAAACGCTTTTCCTTAATCCATATATGGCCATATATGGTCGATATATGGTAACAATTGATTTCCATATAAGGAAATTATTAAATGCATATATGGCTGGAATATTATATCAATTATTATCATATATCGACTACATATGGACCATATATGTTTCATTTTTACTATGATAATTCAGCATTAATAACTCTTTATTATTTTCTCAATATTTATATCAGCAAAATTGCACGTCTAACGTTCGTTTGAAACAATGCATGCAAAATGAATTCTCACGATAAATCAGCAAATTTTCTTATTACACCTTTAAATCCCACTATTTATATCTAAACTATTAATACACTTTTTTCTTTAATGTAAACATCATGACAAATTAATACTTAGAAGCTGCGTGCAAGGTAAAGTAGCTGAATAAATATTATCACACATTATGATAATCACAACGTAAATTGCTGTTCTTGTCCTCGCACAAAAACATTCCGCAAAAAATATTAGTTCGACCAATTCCTCCGTTTTTACCGTACCACGGGATGAGAAATATTTTAATTAAAAATTGTTAGAAAAGAAAGAAAAAACACGCGAGTTTCGCAATTGCCTAATACAGTCAAAGTCGAAGATCAATATTTTAATTGTAACAATTGTTACAGCGCAAATGACGATAAAACGAATATCCAATTTCTCCCACATTATAATGTAAATTTCATTTCTCCATAATTCAAGAACGATATTTCTATTGGTACCGTATTTCACATTTTATTTGATGCGGTTTAAAAAAAAAAGAGAGAAATTGCCCTTTAATTACTTTACTCTAGTAAAAATGAAACGTATATGGTCCATATATGATCCGTATATGTTTTAACGACTTCATGTAAGGAAATAAAAAATTCATATATGGACATATGTTTTTCCAAACCAATTATTGCTATATATCGACCATATATGGCCATATATAGATTAAGGAAGAACATATATGGATCCATATATGAATTTTTTATTTCCTTATATGAAATTCTTAAAACATATACAGACCATACATGGATTAAGGAAGAACATATATGGATCCGTATATGAATTTTTTATTTCCTTATATGAAATTCTTAAAACATATACAGACCATACATGGATTAAGGAAGAACATATATGGATGCATATATGAATTTTTTATTTCCTTATATGATATTGTTAAAACATATATGGACCATATATGTTTCACTTTTACTAGAATACAATTCCATGAGTCATTAAATAATAATAATAATAATAATAACGTGTGGCCATCGCGAGAAATGTACCCGGAAATTGCAACAAACTGCATACAACGAGGCAAAATCGCCGCTCGACAAAACTAACAATGCAAACGAGCGCGAAAATGAATCGACTTCGAGCCGGCGACCAACGTCAAATCATTCCAAGCCGAAATTAGGCGGCGAAATAGTGTCCGCCTTCGCGCGACTCATCGTTTAACGTAATTAAACGTTAACGAACGCGCCAAAATTATAGATATTAAATGTATATCGTTCTCCATTCGCATTATTAACCGTGCAAGCTCGCCCCGCAACTTTCGTGCAAAATGAAATTTTCTATACAAGCGCTCCACGCCTCCCCCCCCCCCCTTTCCCCCTCCCCACCATTGCTCTCTTACAACTTTGTTTCTCGGTGCAGTTTTATCACGCGATTTATATTATTATACACGCACATTATACGCGTTTATAATTATAAGGGGTCTATTTTTATAGCAATTTAAGGGTATATTGGAAAATCACTTATTTTTACTACACGGAGAGGAAAGATTAGGAAAAATTACTAAGATCGTTAGCAAAATGGTAATATACTTGTCCATTAATTTTTTAATAATAGTTTTAGTTTCGAAAACGTGGCAAAAAAATGACTATTGTAGCTTAGCAACACTTGTATATTTTTTTTTAATTTATTTTTCCTCATAAGAAATAGTAAAATTTAAAAATTATTCAGCAACAATTTTTTGTCTGACCATTTTTTGTCTGATGTTGGTAACTAAAAATATTTGTTATTAAAACAAAAAATTTGGTTCTTTTAACTAAGTATCTTTAACCAAACGATTTTAATTATAAATCCTGTATTTTTTTCGGAGTATAGCTTTCATTTTGTCGATCTTTGATCTCTTCCAAATTTCTTTGATATTTGACCTTTTTGATTTCTTTTAAGGTCGAATAAATTCAGAAAGAAAACTACTTAAAGTAAAACAATTCATAATAATTATTACCCTTCATCCTTTCAAATTAACATTTTCGTTATTATTCAAACGTTAAGTTTCCGGGTAAACCCTAAATAAAACGAATATTTGCATATTAACATCGTGTGGTAGCAGAGCACACACTAGCCAAAATTTAAAATAGTGTATCTTTTACGGCCATAAAATTTTATCATATTTACAATGAAAAATGCAATTTCTCATAAACTGACACGCTCCATAAAGGTTCAAGTTAAAAAAGGTGGGGAACAAAAAAGAAACTTTTTGTTCCCAAAATTCTTTTAAATCAAAAGTGGAAATCAGTCGCGTTTTAATCCGCCATTTGTCGTGTTTGCAAAAATAAACCTCTGCTTCATTTCCATTTTTATTATTTACACGCTTAAATCAACGTATTTTATAACCGAACATTTCAGTGCACTGAAATGAAACTTATTAGTAGTTGCTACTTTATTTTATAACTCAGGAATATGTGTGCATTTAAAACATATGGTTTTCCTCAATTCATATATGGTCATATATGGTCGACATATGGCAATAATTGATATAATATTCTAGCCATATATGCATTTAATAATTTCCTTGCATGGAAATCAATTATTGCCATATAAAACATATGGATCCATGTATGAATTTTTTATTTCCTTATATGAAATTGTTAAAACATGGACCATGTATGGACCGTATATGTTTCATTTTAACTACGGTTAAAACTAGTTTCTTTCTCACGAGTTTTAAGTGTTATATTTATAGATAAAACAGAAAAATTTCCTTTCAAAAAACAGTAATTTTTTCTGTCATATTTCTCTCAGTGTACTATCTTTAACTTTGTCTGGGGTGGGGGTCAACTTTTTTGTAAATATTACTGTTTTTCAAAATATAAAATGTCAGTTTTAAGTTTTAACATGACATTTAACACTGCTGTCTTTGCTTTTAAACACAGTAATGTTTACCTAACAATTGGCAGGTAACAGAAACAAAATTCAAAACAGCAATATTTTCTGTCACATATTTCTTAGTGCAGGGTACCAATTCAATAAAACAGCTGTAATTTTGCAATTCGATAAACATCGATATACATTTTTATTTCTTTCTTTCTTTCCTATACAATGCATGTTCAATATAAATATTTAATCCGAAATCAATTAATAATTAATTAATATGAATAAAATGTTACGTAAAAACTTTTCATTAAACATAGTATAAAAAGTAAAGTATTAAAGATAATCCAGTAGCGTTATAATAAAAGTATATTGAAACACGTTGAATTGATCATTTGAAAGATATTGAAAAATAATTTGTTGAACACGAGTAAAATTTATAACGCAAAATAATCGAAAAAAAACTGTGGAATAACTTATTGAATTAATTAATAAATGATAACTTATCGTTTATATTTGGGTAATTAATTTTCAATTAAACGGAAATACCAATGTATATATGTAAAGAAAGGAAAAATAAAATATGTATTTATTATTTTAAATCTAATTGAATGAAACTATACAATGAGAGAGAAAAAAATTAATTTTTAATAAAAAGTTTACTAATTTGGCATTATACGTGCAGAATATCATTATTGTAAACAAAATTATTAACATTTAATAAAATCGTTTATTAAAAATTGTAATTTTATGCAGTTTTGCACAATTTGACATTCTATTTATAAAATTTTTCTTGAAAAGTTCGAATATCGAAAATTACGTTGTTTCAATTCAAAATTAATAACACAACTTTTTTTAATTATACTTTAACTTTAGATAGAATCTTCTTGCACTTAAAAGATTTTGTGTAAAAACAGCGAAGGGTAAGTAAAACTGTTAATAATCAGAGAAAATTTATATTTCACTAACTTTTATGGAATAAATAAAATCTTTGGAAAGAAAATAATATACTTATTATATATATAATAATGTATATATTACAGTAGTGACATTTACTTATCAATGACTTGGGGCAAGACTTGTCATCTGCTGGTAAGTTAGGTTTTTCAACATCTTTTATGCTCACCATATGTTGTTTCAGGAAATGGAAAATAAACTACATACTTTACTTTCCTTGTTATAATAAAATTTATATTCCTTATTAAATTTCACGAACAAAAAAAGTAGTCCATAATTTCGTTTGCACAATTAATTTTAACAAACTAAAATTGTTAATGAGAAATACTTTTGCAATTACATGTGGTATTAAATATTAAAAAAAAACACCTTATTCTTTGCTGTAATAAAAAGAGCTACGATTTTATCATGAATATCATAATATGTTATCTATAATAATATGTTTCATGCAACAGTAGAATTTATGAGGTCATTTTTTCTGCTTAAGTGAATTATTCGTTTACAGAAAAGGATAAATATATATGACTCTATAATCTAATGCAGCTTTGATATTAAATGCATATTAAAATTCTTATTAAAGTAACATTATAACATTTATGAATAAGTTCAGAAAAGTCTAATTAAAGCACTTCTTTTTGCCAATTATTTCCACTGTAAGCACTGTTGCAATAATTAAAATTAATAATAATGTGCACATTATACACACTTCTGTATCAAAGTTTTAATACAATTAAATACAATTAAAGAAATATCGCAATTTTTATTATAACATTCATTGTATCAAGTTTTCCATATAAAATACGAAAAAGTATTTAAAGCTAAATGCAAACAATGAAATTATAAAAGAAAATTATTTAATATTAAAAAGGAATTGATATTCATTTTCATGTTAATTTATTTATATTGATATCGCAAATTTAATCAATTGAATCAAAAATCCATCTGGCATTAATGAAATCTATTTATTTCATTCCACGGTTTTAATCAACTTTTTTCTCAACAACAAAAAAGATGCCTTAAAATAATTCAGTAATAGTTTTGAAATTGTCCACGAAGTAGTCTGGAAAATATCTCAGCCAGACTGATATATTCTGGAAATAGATTTGTAATTGGCTAACAAGAAGGAAAATTGAAATAACTGCAGTTAAAAAGTATAATGTAACATCTTCTAATTCCCAATCGATATTTGCATCGTATGATAAATTTTAACAAACATTCCATCTATCGTTAATTATTTAATAAATTATTATTGCAATAATCCTAAGGACGCCCTATAAATAACGCATTAAATATAACATTTCAGTAGCTTTATAATTTATATTATAAAGTACTTGATTGTCAAATATAATTATGCAAACTATTTATCATATCTATATAATCCTTTTCGGTGTACATTTACTCCGTGTCGTAGTTTGCTCTTATTGTGCCATTAAAAGCGCATTTCTGTTGCAATAAAATGACGAAAAAAAAAGTGTATGGAAAAGGAGCGAGTTTCACCGAATCATATTACACGTGAAATAACACGAACATTGAATGACAATTATCATATTCCATTTGTCAATGAATTATCCAAGTTTTTTTTTCAATATTCACTACACTCACAAAACTATCTTTCAAAAATAATAGAATCTTCTAACAATTTCATATAAGGATATAAAAAATTTATATAATGACATATGTTTATTCCTAATCCATATATGGTCACATATGGTCGATATGTGGCAATATATAGTCCGTGTATTGTCCATATATGGGTTCATATATAGTCCATATACGTTCCATATATGTTTACGTATAGTCCACATATGGTCGATATATGGTTCATATATAGTTCATATATTTTGCATATATGGTTCATATATGCTTTAACAATTTCATATAAGAAGATAAAAAGTCCATATATGGCCATATATGTTTTTCCTTAATCCATATATGGTCATATATGAACTACATATATGGCAGTAATTGATCTCCATATAAGGAAAATTATTAAATGCATCAATGGCTAGAATATTATTTCAATTATTGCCATATAACCATATATGAATTAAGGATAAACATATATGTCCATATATGAATCTTTTATATCCTTACATGAAATTACTAAAACATATATGGACCGTATATGGACCTTGTTTGTATACTAACTCAAAAAAAATGATAAAAAATTAATTAACAATTAATCAATTAAAAAAAAATTAAAACAGTATTAACGATCAATTAGCAAAACGCTCGCAATTAGAAACAAATTGACAAGTTCGTTGGAATAATTTATGTTAATGCGCGGTGCGAAATAAGTTTGTCGTGATTGTAATTTCAAATTTATGCAGTCGATACAAATATGTCGCCTCGCAACAAAGCGGCTTATTCTTATTCCGAATCTTTCCTGCAAATAAAAACATTATTCGCAATGTTCCCAACAATGTTGGCGCGTTATACCAAATAAATAGATAGGAATAATTTTTTTTTTTTTTACATTTCGCAACACGCGGGACCATAACGATGCACCGATCTTTAGAATAAATAACGCACGCATCGCGCTATGCGCGCACTTATAATATATTTGAAATCTATTTCGACTAAAGAGGATTACCTCAAACGGATTCTTCGACTCAAGTTCGCGTATACTTCTGGATTTATTTATGAAAATACAAAATTGAGGAGACCACGTAAAAGTTTTGAAATTAAATTGTTTTATGGTGTTGTTAAGACACGCGCTTTGTACGTTATAAACTGAATTACGACGGGAGATTATGAAAATCTGTAATGTGAAACTGAAAGCATTTTATTAAAACCGGACGAATGGTAAATTCCGATGAAGATCTCTTTATTTTATATAATTAAACCGTCCCAGGTAGGAATTTGAATCCGGATACAATTCAGGTTCTAGGTGGGTAAATTTGTTGTCGAGTTAGGGCCTTTACTGGCCCTATATGGGTTTAACTTGGAACCTTATTAAGATGGGCAAAACCGTATAAGGCTCAGCTATTGCTAAGTTTAGTATTTTTAGACAAAATTTAAAACAAAAGTACAAAATGTTTTATTTTTTTATGCGAAATTGAATTAACAATGTTAATCGTAGATAAAGCCCAAAGTAATGTAATGCATAATGCATTTTTAATTTAAATTAACATTTAACTTCTTTACTTTTAATTATTTTATATAATGTAAATTAAAATTAAATATGCGTTTTTGTAAAAAAAGTTACAATGAAATTAAAAGGAAATTTAAATTTAACAATTAATATCGCAAAATATAAAATAATGTATGAACAAACAAAAAGAATGAAAAGCAAAATAAAAGGAGTAATGTTTATTAGACCGATGCAATTATTTAGTGGTATTAAAAATCTTAAAGCGGTATAAAAGACTCTCGTAAAAAAGAAAGAAAGAATATCGTAATTCAATATTCATTTAATTCAATTTAACCTCAAATTTCCATGAATTCCGACGTATCTCGTATCAACGTTAAAATGGTAACAAAGAAATATTTCGTCAGCTGTCGACTTCATCAAAATCTACCAAAAGGGAAGTATAATAAAGATAATATTGTTTCACAATTATTGTAAGGTGTAAACGTTTAAAGTCATTTTTGTTAGGCAAAAGTTTTCAATATAGTAAATTAACGGTAACGGGAAATAATAATTCATCGTAAAATCTCAGGAAGATTAAGTAATATTTAGATAAACAGAAAGCCGCGTCTTATCTTCTTATTTGACTGTACCATTAGATTAGATTCTTTATTTTTTTCCTCGTCGTTTCTGTTAAAAAATTCGTCGGAAATTAGTGGACTTTTATCATGGTATTCCTTAAAATGTGATACAGTACAATTTATAAAATAAAACGTACTTTTAACAAGTATTGAGAAAAAAGGAATAGAGTCCGTTAACTCACAGCTTCCAGCCATGTCTTTTACCACAACACTAGTGAATGGGAAAGGGACGTGGCCCAAAATTTTCCAATCATCGATATTTGTAAAGATATTTGTGGACCCTCGTAAAAATAAAACATATATGATATGTTTTAAAAATTTTATATAAGAAGAAAAATTCGTATATGGACATATATGTTTTTCCTCAATTCATATATGGCCACATATGGTCGATATATGGAAATAATTGATTACCATATCATGGAAATTATTAAATGCATATATGGCTAGAATATTATATCTATTATTGCCATATATCAACCATATGTGGCCATATATGGATTAAGGAAAAACATATGTTCATATATGGATTAAAAAAAAAAGTTCTATTCATTTTTGTTTCCAAGGCCTTAAGATCGAAACCTCGTGGTATTCCTTAATATCGACATTTTTTTATAATACTTTTTTAAAATTTAATAAACAGATTGTTAAATTGTACGAAACTACATAGAATTACAAATTTTAATAAACTAATTTAACAAATTTTATTCTTTTAGAATATAAAAATAATCTGTAAGTATAATGCCAAATTAATAAACTTTTTATTAATAATCAATTTTATTTGTTTCAGTGTATCTCATATTTAAAGGTATACTATTTATATATATTTATCTTCGAACTTTTATAAAATATAATAGCAACTATTAATAAATTTATCTCATCGTATCAAATAATAAATGCTCTGATGTATCACCTAAAATTTGGTGAAATGTAATCTTTGCACCTCACGTCCAAACAAGACCGGGAAAGTTGCATCGTTTAGTTTAACGAAACATTTAATAACATAAAAATGAACGGCGAAAAGACTAACTTAAAATAAAAACGTGTGGCTTGGCTGCCGAAAAAGTAGGACGCAACATTTTTTTCCGTGAATAACATGGATGCATTCATAATCACGTACTCGTCGAATGTTACACAAAGATACCCGCATGTTTACGGCAAGGTTTACGCAATTATTCATCTAGATTTGTACGTACGTTCGTTCGTTAGACTACTAATCATTGAAAAACCCCAAGGAACAACTATTTATTTATTAACTAATGTACTTCACCGCCTTTTTTTTTCACTTCAAATTTTAGTTATTCTACACGGAGAGAAAAGATTAGTAAAATTTACTGACATTCTTAGTAAACTGGTTATATATTGGCAAAACCTGAAAAATTACTATCTTAAGTTAGTAAAACGTATCAATATGTTGAAAATGATTCTTAGAAAGCTGACACTTTTTACTAACTTGGGATAGTAATTTTTCAGTTCTTGCAAGTATATGACCAGTTTACCAACAATGTCAGTAATTTTTATTAATCCTTTCTGTGCGTGTACGGATATTAATTTGAATTAAAACTTGATTGCGCGCTTAAACATTGGCGGGCATTGCTTCAGCATTTAAATTAATTTATTTTCCTGTTTTGACGAAAGACATTTATGTGCCGTCAAAAGAATTCTTCTAAATTCAAAGGATTTGTCTTAAGTTTAGAAAAAAAGTTTCCTTTTACGAATAACGCAAAGTCTGTTCTTTGCAAAAGAATTTCTTTTATGAGCAAACGGTATTACAATTTCGTACAATTTATATAAACATTCAAGTTTAAGAGTAAATTAATACGACCGACAAAGTTTCGTGCTTTGATATTGCCGTTTTAACAAAATTCTTTCCGATTTAATATGAAATCAATAGGAGAAAAATTTTTAAATTATATCATATTTACGTTTTGAAAGGCCTCAATATTGCTTTATTACTTTCTATAAACTTGTTGCATTCAATTCCGTCAAAAAAAAAAGAAAAAAAAAAACGAAGAAATTCAATAAAATGTAAAAAAAATTACATTAAAATTTCATAAAACTTAAAGCGCGGCGTCAAAACTTTTGTGGCATTTATTTAAATTCAGACATTACTCGCCTCGTCCGCAAATCATCAAATAAATTCAAAACTAATTTCCATTTACGTAAACCATTCGGTTTTATTGAAAATCAAAATAACCCGAGATTGATTTTACGCAGAACATTAGGAAGGTCTTCTATCTTCTTTTTTTAAACTACATAATTCCATTTTCTCGGAATTTAAGTGGCTTAATTTCGGTCATTGCGCTGCGCCAATATTTATTTAATTACGTATGTAAATGCGGTGAAATTTAAATGCAGATTCCTTATATATTTATATTAAATTAAGATCGATCGTTTTCGACTCGAAAAGCATACCTTCGGGTTTACTTTAATTTAACATGCTTAAAATTACGACAAAACCGTTGAATCTAACAAATCTCACGGAAACGAACGTAATTCTGAGTTTTTAATTATAAACAACGTATTTAAAAAGTCAATGACTCTCAGCAAACTGTTACTTTAATGCTGAAAGACTTTATACTATGCATTGAGTTAATGTTCTTCGACAACTAGATAGACACTTTGGTAATTATTACTAAAGCTTGACAAAAATAGCCAAAAGATGTGGTCGTGATAATTGCTAAATTTAGTATTCAAAAAAAAAAAAAAAAACTGCGCGACTACGAGTTGTAATCAGTAAGAACAAAAAAGAAACACGAGGTGTCCATCGTTTAAATATTTATATTATGCAAAAATTGACATTTACTTAATTACACTCAGAAAACATCATTCACAAAACTGTCTATTTAAGAATAATAGAATCTTCCTATGTTTTACAGATTTTCTATGTAATGTTTGTAGTAATTCTTAAGGTAAGAATAAACTTATTTATGACATATAGATTCTATTTAATGTAAATAGAAATCCAAACAAAATTTATTCAGTGTTCACTTGAATATTTATTTATATTAAATACAAATTGTTTGTCATAAATAGATTTATTCTTACATTAAAATTTTATGCAAATATTAAATAGTAAATCTATTAAACATAAGAGGATTCTATTACTCTTAAATAGACAGTTTTGTGAGTGTCGGCAATATCTATTATCAAGCAAACAAAATTTTCCCTCGTCAACACTTAATCGTTTTGAACCCAAAAGTAATGTTAACTGCGTTTCAGATGTATATCCGTATTTGAATACAAATTACTGTTTTTTAAAAGTAAAGTAACTAGTTTTAAATGTTTTATTTATAGCTAAAACAGAAATTTTATCTTTTAAAAGACTATAATTTCTACTGAAAAACGAATATACATCTGAAACGCAGTTAAAAACAGAAGTTTCTTCTCTCATATTTTTCTCACTGATGAACTAAATTATATTTTTCAAACAACGAGAAAAAGAAAGAAAACAATTTTATCGCACTGAAAATTGATAATTTAAAATGATAAAACTTTGTTCCGTTAATTCACTACCATGAAACTCGTTCGATCGAAACAACAAAATTGCCCCCCCCCCTCACCCCGTGCATACCCTGTTGTACGAACGTCAATATTTTTACATCACCAAACTACACAATTGTTTTGCCAGAAATAAATGTCCACAAATCCGTCACCTCATCCCAATTAAATCCCAAAACCAATCTCGCATCAACAACAAATCCCATCTATCCCATACAAAACATGCCGTAAACTGTTACAAACAATTAAAAAACAAAAAAAAAAAAAACAAAAAAGAACTTGACCGTCCGAACGAAAAGCGTGCATCTTTTCCGCATTGTCCCACGGCACGTACGCGAGCTGCTTAGTTCCTTCCACCGCGTTCGATTGCGCGCAAAACACCATAGTAAAATCGTCATTTACCTAAAAATCCGAACGCCAAAAAGGCCGGGCGCAGCAACGTGACGGGGAAAAGAGGGGAGTATACAAAAAAGGTTGCCACTATCCAAACTAGCGCGGTCGCATCTCGCCGTTGAAAAACAATACAGAACTCGTTCCGTTATCTCCACGACGGAACCGTAACAGCATGACACAAAATCATTCACTTCCCCGTAATCCTCGCGGTAATCCTTCGCGATTGGTCGACGCGAAAGAATAAAGGACGAAAGGAGCGCACTGGCCTGTGATCCCTCACGAAGAAACGGTCATCCCGTGTAAAAATCAACATATACGTGACATATATGTCACATATATGTGACATAAGTGTCACTATACCATTTACAACCACATATATGTCT